>CAUYPO010005369.1:0-32586 GCA_963574435.1 Cheirogaleus major
ACTCCTGGGCTCAGGCGATCCTTCTGCCTCAGCCTCCCAAGTAGCTGGGACTACAGGCATGCGCCACCATGCCCGGCTAATTTTTTCTATATTTTAGTTGGCCAATTAATTTCTTTCTATTTTTTTTTAGTAGAGATGGGGTCTCACTCTTGCTCAGGCTGGTTTCGAACTCCTGAGCTCAAACGATCCGCCCACCTCAGCCTCCCAGAGTGCTAGGATTACAGGCGTGAGCCACCGCGCCCGGCCTTAGGAGAAGGAAAGAGAAATTTATTACTTTGCTGGCAAAGGTGGAGGATGGAAACTCCTGTCTGAAATGCCGTAGTCCATAATAATAAGCAGAAATAGAGAGCTTTTAAAGGATGGGTTCTCAGCATCAGGCAATTGCTGTTCAACTACAGTGGATGATTCTAATGCTCCATCTCTGCTGAAGACAATATGTGGAAATTTTTTTAGAAAGTGATTTAGGAACAGTCACAGCAAATTTATTTATTTTTTCTTTTTAGACAGGGTCTTGCTCTGTCACCCAGGTTAGAGTGCAGTGACGTCATCATAGCTAACTGCAACCTCCAACTCCTGGGCTCAAGTACTCCTCCTGCCTCAGCCTCTGGAGTAGCTGGGACTCCGGGTGTGTGCCACCATACCAGGCTAATTTCTTTATTTTTTTGTGTAGATGGGGTCTCACTCTTGCTTAGACTAGTCCCAGAGGCCCTCCTTCCTCAGCCTTCCAGAGAGCTAGGATTATAGGTATGAGCTACCACGCCTAGCAGTCACAGTAATTTTTAATGTCCCTTAAATTCAGGAAAGCTGGTAATATTTATCTAGTTTTTAGAATGATGTTTTCATGATATTCTTCTTGTTGGTTAAAAATTTATTTATTGAGACCCCACTGCGTAATAACTGAATAAGACTTTCAGAGTTTTTTTTCTTTATTCTTTGCCAAATATGTACAAGTCATTTCTTTATTATAATAGAATTGGAAACTTGCTCTTGTGAGTAGAACACTGGGTTAGAAGTCAGGTACCTTGAATTCTGTCTACTTCAGTCTCTGTGGTGGGTAGCCATGTGTCTTGGGGAAATCCCTCACTTACTCTATTGACTTCAGTTTCCTCTTTGGTTAATTGTTGACGGTGGGGTGGAAAGCAGGGAAGTTAGGGTCCCTTCTTACCCAAAAATTTGAATTCTAATTTGGTACTTTGGGAGGGGAACGTTAATTATTTCAGGGCATTAACGTGTTGTAACACAGCAAAGTTCAACGAAAGGGTTATACTTAGTTAAAAGATGATTTGGCCCTTAGGTATCTTTAATCAGTAACTGTTTTGTTTTTTAAATTATTAGCATTACTTTAATTTCCATTTCCCCATGCTTAAAGTTTGAGCTTTTTTTTTTTTTTTGAGATAGAGTCTCACTCTGTTGCCCTGGCTAGAGTGCTGTGGCTTCAGCCTAGCTCACAGCAACCTCAAACTCCTGAGCTCAAGCGATCCTTTTGCCTCACCTCCCGAGTAGCTCAGACTACAGGCATGTGCCACCATCCCCAGCTAATTTTTTTCTATTTTTGGTAGAGACAGAGTCTTGCTCTTGCTCAAGCTGATCTCGAACTCCTGAGCTCAAACGATCCGCTTGCCTCAGCCTCCCAGAGTGCTAGGATTACAGGCGTGAGCCACTGTGCACGGCCAACTAATCAGTAACTGTTGTCCTAAAAGCCTCGATAGATGCTATTCTTTGTCACTAAGAAAGGGGAACCTCAGTTCTTGTGACTATCCCTAGGGCAGACTCTGAGGTTAATATCTAAGAACTCTAGCCATAAAAAGTAGTTTCTTGACTGATACATATTAAGTTTGTGGAACTCCTGAGTAGTTATTAGACCACTTATGCTTGAGAAGAAACAACACAATTATTTGGGAGGATCTTTAATATACTGTGCATATGACTTAATGTTACTTCTTCAAAATGGATTTTGACTTCTCTTTATCAATTGGAAATACATTGGATATTTATAAATTTATATGAAGTACAGCATCAAATTGGATTTTTCACATCTAAAGTACCTATCTGCATATAATATAGTTCAGATAGCATTATTTTTAAAAGACAGGATATTTATTAGTGGTATAAATGATCTGAGTTTTTGCAGTGGTGGTTTAGAACTGCAAAATAATGTAGTAGATTCTATTTAAGTCAAGCATTCTACTAGATACTTTATACCTATAACAACTTTTCAAGGTAGATGATATTCTTATTTTATAGAGAAGAAATCAGTGTGCAGAGAAGATAGTAACTTGCTTACCTCTACTCTATAATGAAGCTTAAATACAAACCTCATTCTGTTGGCCTTTATTCTTTCTGCCATGATATAGTAAATGTTTGAAAAGCTGTGAAAAGATTAAATGTTAAGGATTTTTAAGTTCTTTGGGGACTTAGAACTATGTGTTTTGATTTGTTTTCCTAATTCTTACCTAGTTTCTGAGAAGAACTCAATAAATAATATTTGTTGAATGAATTAGACAATTGTAAAAGTTTTGCTTCAGAGTTTTTGTCTCAGAGACAATTTTATATACCATATAAATGATAAAATTCTAGTTTAGAATTATATAAAAATTTAAAAGTTCAAAGTTGGGGAGAGTTAGATCTTACTTATGTAAGATATATAAAAAGTATATTGAAATATTTTTTAAGTCTATTATTCTCAGGTTAGGTAATTATGTCTTAGATTAATGCTTCTTAACTCCTTTATTCTTTGAAACATTAAAACATTTCCCAATTTTCTTGAGATACAATTCCTCTGATGAATCAATGAAAATAATGTGAGAAGCCTTTAAAGGTAAAATCATCATGAACTGCTGTCAATCAATATTTGTTCCATGGGAGGCCAGGAGTTCAAGGCCAGCCTGGGTAACATTGTGAGATCTCTGTCTCTACAAAAAAAAATTTTGTTTAATGAGCCTAACTGGGTGACACATGCCTGTAGTCCCAGCTACTCAGAAAGCTGAGGTGGGAACATACCTAGCGTCCAGGAGATTGAGGCTGCAGTGAGCTATGATTGCACCACTGTACTCCAGCCTGGACAACACAGCAAGACCATGTCTCAAAAGAAAAGAAATTTGTTCCATGGGTCTTTCAGCAAAGACCCATTGTTTATTTCCTACATCTCCATATTCCATAAATCAAAGTAATTTGCTCATTCATTTATGTCCCTAGTACTTAGCACATAGTAGGCATTCAGTAAGTAATATTGTAGGAAGAAAGGAAGGAATAAGAGAGGGAAGGAGAGAGGGAAAAGCTAGTGACCTGGCTTAGTTCACCTTTAAGAGGAAGAAGGGAGTTGATTGATCAGCCAGGAAGAGAAGATCACAGAATATATAAGTGAGCATATAGTTTCTTTAAGAAAGAATCTACTGTCAGAACTTCACAGAAAATATTTCTTCCCCCAGGATCAATCAAGCACCAAGTAGTAGCCACAGGACAGTAGTGTGGTCTAACAAATCAATTGGGAAAACCTAGTCTTCAGATAATCTCTAAATTTTATAATGGAAAAAAATATAACTCACTAAATTTAGCACTCTTGTTCTAAGATTCTAGAAATCTTTGTCTTTAGAAAATGGAGAGCCATATAGTAAATTACTACTTAAAAGCAATTCCTGATCTTTTCCCAACACTAATGAATTGGGGGCCTGAAATAGGCCAGAGCCAGTGGTAGCCCTCTGCTGTCCATTTCCTCAGGAGCTGGAATAGCATTTGCTGAGAGTCATTGCTGCTGGACACAAAGTCAGAAAACACATCTGGAGGTTTTAATATTTAATGCTGTTACAGGCAAGAAAATTCTGGCTTAGAGAGTTTGAATTTGGTGAACTAACTAGTAAAAGGATTAAAAACTGTAGTAGAAAATAAGTATAGGTGGTTTTCACATAGTTCCTCTGATTTGCATTATGTGATTCTTTTTCTGAAAACTAAGGTAAATAGTTAGTTTCATGTTCATTTGAACTCTTGAGATAGACCATTCAGTAGGCTAGAATATCACTAGAAATCAAAACAGTTAACCTCACCTCAGATTCTTAATCAAACCAGAGAAAGTCCTATTAATTCTTACAAGTACATGATAAAAGCAAAGTCAATTGATATTATATCTGGTTTCATATTTTGCCAAATTCAAAATGTCGAAAGATGAGCAGCTCCTAAGAGAATGTTAAACTTTTGTTTTTCTCTTATAAATATGAAGGACTGTTACAGTTAGCACATGTTCTTTCCTCAGTTCTTCAAAGCCCCAGTTCTTTAAAGTAGATTAAAGATTTAATCACTGTTACATATTGTAAAAGGAGAACCCTAAACATTAGTAGTCTTAGGTAAATCCCCTGAAATTGCTAGAATGACCCAGATTCTTCAGCCTTGCACAGAATCCACAAACTTTACTCTGGCAGCCTTTATTAATACCTCAATGTGGGAATCTAAGTTTATAGAGAACCCCAGTAACCTTTTACGTACTCAGGTGGCAGTTTCTGTCTCATAAAGAGAAAGGTATAAATAAGATTAATTTCAGTTGAGAACTATAAAAACCTTAAATTCTCAGTATTTGACAAATTCAAAATTTAATATTAGGTAAGTTAGAAACTATTTGAATTTATTCTCTTCTTGTTCATTTATTTGTTTATTTATTTATTGGTAGGGTAGTGAAGTACTCAGAATCTTTCCCATGTACTAGTTTGTATTATCTCTTGGGAAACTGGGATTGGGCGTGCTGTTACAACGCCATCTGCTGATCAGTGTGTCTGGAGTGAAACTGCAGCTTTTTTGAGACTGAGCAGTATTGTCCAGAAATTCTAGAAAGCACTTGAGAGAAGTACAGGAAATTTGGAAGGAGAGTCTTTTTCACAAGTACCTCATTTGACAACATTTACTAGTAATGTGTCATTTTTTAGAAGTTTTGAAAATAATGTTTTTCTTAGTAATGATTTCTATTGAAATTTGATTATAAAATTATAAATTTTTCAGAATAGGAGGTATTCTGGTCACTTTTTATTCAAATGTAAGGTCTTGGTAAATGATAAAACAAATACATATTTTTCTAGGGTTATAGAACATTTTCCCCCATATATTTTGATTTCTATTTATGCATGAATTAGGAAAATGATATTATTTTCAAGGTTTTAAAAAAGATCCTTTAAAAAAAAAGAAAGACTATATTGTGTACTATTTGAGTGGGGATAGAATTTCAGTGGCATTTAGACATTTAGTGGGACCAACAAATTAATAAGACACGTTGAATAGAATAAACTATCTATGACTAAAAACACGTTTGAAATAAAATTGAATCTCTCCTAGATGGAAAGGCAAACTTATTATTTCTTCCCAAGTACATCTGTCTGTTTCGGGCTGACTCACTGATCCTTTAAGAAATTGCTAAACTTCTCCCAAATGCTGAAACCCTAATTCTGTTTTTAAAATAGCTGCAAGTGATCCTGTCTTCCTATGTTTATATTAAATGTTTAACAAAAAGGATAATTATCTTTGTAGACTCATTATTTCTTAGGCCCAAACTCCCAGTAAGGCTTTGTCTTTTTTTTTAAGGCTGTATGCTTAATTAATGACAAATTGAGAAGCATTTTCAGAGTATTGGGAAAAATAGTCCATAGGAATACAGGATTTGGAGGCAGAGCGGTTGGTTTCTGTTTTTATTTTTTAGATTTCAGTGGAGTGTTAATAATTCAAATATGTTGGAATAGGAAACTTTATCTTCAGAATTATAATCATAGCTGTAAATGCAATAGAGTCATAGCAGTAGATGCAGTAGAGTTGTATCATGAAACTCCTTAAGTCTTGGACTAATCACTTCACCAAAGCAGCTACAAAACTGAAATGGAGTACCTTGAAAATACATCTCAAGGAGAACTCAAGTTTCTGACTGTTGTTCCATGTTATAGACATTCTTTATTTCCTTTGAACCCAACTATTAAACTCAGCATTCAGAAGCAGTTTGTTTTAAGTGCTGATTTTAAAAAAAAAAAGGGTAATTCTGAAGAGTGGTCCTTTTGGTAGATTTTCCTTATTTTTCTTTGCTTTGGTTGATTACTTCTTCACTGTGCTCCTATACTTTCCCATAGCATACTAGTTAATGGAGCAAGTTTCTAAAGCCAGACTGGCTGTTTCCACCCTTAATGGCCTGGACAAGTTACTTCTTTGTGCCTCCATTTCTTCTGTGAAATAAATAATATCTCCTTCACAGGTTTGTGTGAAAATTAAATGAGGAAATAATCTGCATATCACTTAGAATACTGCCAGGCATATAATAGGCATCCAAAAAAAAAAAAAAAAAAGATGGTCTGTTTTCTTGTTTCTTCTCACAGAGTTTCTTCCCCTTTTGTTTATTACTAACATCTCTCCTCTCAACCTCCCTGCCCCAAACTGTTTTTCTCCCTATGATTAGATCAACCAGTATCGATACCATGCTACTTCCTATTGCCTAATCAAACTGTACACTATTTTAGTCATTTCTTAATATAACAAGTGCTTTTTCCAAATGGTTTTGGAAGAATGCTTTCAACTTCTGTGTTTTGATTAGGTTGACAGATTTTTTTAATTTCCTTCCCTGGACAATGGGTTTTTCCCCATAGTAAGCACTGTGGTTTTTTAGCTCTTAAAATATACACCAACATTCTCTAAGAAAGACGCAGTATTTTACATATTTTATTATATTTGTATCTTGTATGCTGAGTTCTATTAGCTATGTTTAAAATGAAGGAGAAAAGAATACTATTTAGTTAATGTGCTGAAATTTCAATGATTCATAATGGCTGAATACCTGTCATCAAGGTATATCTTCTAGCACTAATATTGGCTTCAGTGGTGTGGGGACCAGAACCACTTAACTATAAGCATGGCTCTTGTGGATGCCCCTGATACAGCTATTAATTTCAAGTACAACATGGCGTGTCTTGTATTAGCAGTCTATACTATGTATTGATGTCAGCAAAAATCATTTACAAATTCTCGCTTATGACTGGTCTCTAAGATAAGTCTTTAAAGACTTTTTTATCCGTTAATAGAAGACATGAGACAAAAAGTGTGGCAAGCCAGCTATTCGATCTACTAAAACTTTTGGTTAAAAACAATGGGTATATGAGCTTTCCTATTGATATTGTATCTTTAAAACCTTTATAGATTTTATTGAGCTGATTGTTCTTTTTATGTGAATTTAATTAAGATGTATTAATATTTCCTAACTTAATGTATATTTGGTAATCTTATTTGTTTCTTCTCTGTATTATATGTACTATAATGTGTTAAGGTGCTAGTTCTTGCATGAAAATTTACTTGTGCTTAAGAAAAAAACAATTTCCACCATGAATAGAATAGTGTATTTCTTTGTTTTACTTGCTTAATCAGTGGGGTTTTTTCCCCCATAGTAAGCATTGTGGTTTTGTACCTCTTAAAATATACACCAACATTCTCTAAGAAAGAAGTAGTATTTTACATGTTTTATTATATTTGTACCTTGTATGCTGAGGTCTTTTTTGAGAGAGAAACACATGTTTGGTGAGTTCATATTTCTTAAAATATGCATGATTCTTCAACCTGGAATCTAATGAAATAGGACTCCCATCTGAAAACTAAAGAGTTAAGGCTGTAACAGAGGATAAAAGTGATCAAGTGATTAGCCAGGGGCTAATAGAAATTCTGGAAAGAATGACAGATTGTATATTAGAAAGAAATGTGATCTCATATTCATTGTAGCTTTATACATCTAAAGATCCAAAAGAAATAATAGGAAATTACTGAAAGAAATGAATGTCTGAAACTTTAGAATTGCATGTGGTGTTGGATTAATCCAAGCAAGAAAGACTGACAGGCAGATAATAAATTACATTGTGTAGGAAGTCTGCATTCCTTGTATTCAAGGTACTTTTGTCTTTTTTTTTTTCCTCAAAATATACTTAAGTAGTTATAGGCCAGTTTCAGAAAATTCAATTTATGATTTTCATCATTGCACCGTATGTGTGTAGTTCTTTGGAATAAATAAAATATTATAAAGACTCCAAATCCTTGAGTGGAAGAGGTGAATCTAAACCGTCCTTCTGTTCCGTGCCAAATTGATAGCATTTTTCCCTATGAGAATATGAACGATATAGAACACATTTTCACATACAGTCAATTGTGATACTTCATAACTAAAGGAATTTGTAGAAATGTCTCAATGGGTTTTACTCAACAGCTATACGTATTCCGGGAAAAAAGAAATAGTCATAAACTAAAAAATACACATAGGTATATTTTCGTTACAGAGAAATGATTGACTTCTAAATTTTACTTTGCCATAAGTACATGTTATTTAACTTAAAAAATTGACAGTGTGTGTGTGTTTGTGTTTGAGTACTACTGTCTATCTCCATACAGATTTACACACGAATTGGTATGTATCCTTTTTTTCTCTAAAGTTAAGTGGTCACACAGCATTATAACTGTGGAGAAGTTCAGCTACTTTCAAATATTTTGATTGAGACATTCACATTCTTCGTAAACTGTTTGAGCTTTTTAGTCAAATTTTCCCCAGATTTTTGCCATTCAGACTTAGCATTCATTTGTGTTCTTAGTTTTTGTAGGTCCAAGGAGAAAGTGAAATGTTTCCTGAAATATAAATAAGTAATAAAATTAATATACAGACAGAGTATACTCTTTATTCTTCATGGACATTTTCTTGTTGACTCTTTTTTTTTTATACTTAATCTTCGAGGAGAAATAGATTCTTATTCTGTTAAACTAAAGTTTTGACGCCAAATCATCTGGATTTCTCTAAATTCAGGCATGTAAGGTTAAACTCAAGTATTTATATATAAATGAGTTCTATGTTCTATAACCATATTAAAACTTTTCCTAGTATTTGATGGAAGGTTTATAAAATTTGTTTTATGTATGTATGTATGTATTTAGAGACGGGGTCTTGCTCTGTCACCTAAGCTGGACTGCAGTGGTCCTATCATAGCTCACTGCAACCTAAAACCTCTGGACTCGCTTGATCCTCCTGCCTCAGGCTCCCGTGTAGCTAGGGATGATAGGCACGTGCTACCATGACTGGCTAATTAGATGTTTTTATTTTTTATAGAGACAGGGTCTCGCTGTGTTGCCCATGCTGGTCTCGAACTTCTGGCCTTATGTGATCTTCCTACCTCTGCTTCCCAAAGTGCTGTGATTACATTTATGAATCATCTAGCCTGGCCTGAATTAATTTTTTTATAACTACATCAGAATTAGGACCAGGTGCTCACACCTATAATCCCAGCACTTTAGGAGGCCAAGACGAGAGGGTTGCTTGAGACCAGGTGTTTGAGACCAGCCTGGGCAACATAGTGAAACCTCCATCTCTACAAAAAATTTAAAAAATAGAAAACTAGCCAGGCATGGTGGCATACTCCTGTAGTCTCAGCTGCTTGGGAGGTTGGGGTGGGAAAATTGCTTGAGCTCAAGAGTTGGAGGTTGCAGTGAGCTGTGGTTGTGCCACTGCACTCCAGCCTGGGTGACAGAGCAGGACCCTGTGTCTTAAAAAAAGAAAAAAAAAAGAATCATTATTAAATTGCTAAAAGCTAGTTATTTCTTGGATCTTGTAAGATAAAATGTGATAAATAATGCTAGCTTCAGGTTCCTGACTGTATAATACAAATGAGCCCTGTTAATAAAATAGAACAAAAGTTAGAAGTTTTATTCCTTTAACATGCTTAATGATTTCCATAGAACCTTTTCTAATCTTTTTTAGAGAATAATTTTAGATGTAATTAATTATACATTCTGTTTTTGTCCTATAATTACATATGTTCATAATGTGGGTAGCAGAGAGAGAAAGAGAGAGAGAATGAGACTTCTGTGGTGGGGGGAGGCATCTCTCTCTAGTAAAATAGAACAAATAATCAAAGTCATAAGCCATACTTATTAAACTACTGTTTCTGTGTCAGTTGTTGCTAAACTAACCTCTAATGACTTGGACAGGAGTAATAACATATAGGGGAGTTTTTGCAAAACTTCAAACAATTTCATTTATAAATGGCCCTTTCTCTTACCTAGTTTGCTTAAATGTAAGCAAAGGATACTTAATGAACTTATCAAACATTCTTCTTTACAATGTTACTTATCTGCATTACTGGTATATATATCTTTGGGATAGTGCATTATGAGTTAATCTTCCATATTTTGTCATAGTCCTAATGGACATCTGTGTTCCTGGATAGATTATTCTTTAAATCTTTAAAAATTATAGAATTCTAATAGGAATCTTCTTCTTTTTGCAGCTATGTCATCTTATCTTTTCATTATTAAAACAGAGCTTCCTGCTGCTATTTCAGAATTCTTAACTGGAGACTACAGTGGGTAAGAAAAAATATTTTACATTGTATCCATTCATTTATTAATTCAATAAATATTTATTAAGCTCTACTGGCAAGTGAAACAAATGTAGTCCTTGCCCTCAAGACACTTACAAATTAGGCAGGGGTGGAGAAGTAATAAAGTAGAAAATACTCAGCAGATGTTTATTGATTACCCATATGTACATAGCACTGTGCTGTGAACCATCAGAAGCACCAGATGTAATCCTTGCATTCCTTGGGGGCGTGAGATGGGCTAAGACAGGTCTGAGATAGCTCTTGGAGAAGAATAAAAGAGAAATTTGCTCATAGAGATATGAAAGATTGAGCTGGGGGATGGGAAAAGGCTAATGGTACTGGAAGTCAAGGTCTTAAAGGAAAAGAGCAAATAATATTGCTGTCACTTCTCAACAAATCACAGTGATAAAGAATTTGGCAGTTACAACCATACTGTATGAGATTCTTATAGTATGGTTAAAAAAATTATTTACAAGTTCATTTCCTGATTTTTTTTAACAATATTATAAACAATTCCAAACCACACTATATCTCCTTTCTCCTTTATTTAAAAAGGACTAGGTTCTAAAGACTTGATTCATCCCTTTTGTAGAGAAAAAAATTAATCGTGCTTTTTATTTCACTATGTAGAACAAGAAATTTTTAGAAAAATGAACTTGAAAAGATAGAATAAATCCTTTTAATTGCCATCAAGTTATTTCACACAGTTTTCAAACCACAATACAAAACCCTTCAGCCTTTTAGATTTAAATATTTGGTTGTTTTGCTTCAATAACTGAACTTGTTCTGGAATGCAAGGAAAGTTCAAAATTCAGTTTTTCGCTTTGACATCTTGGCTTCCATTAAAGAATTCTACTTGCACAAGTGCAAATACATATTTGTAAGGAATGTGTGGTATACTTTAGAATAGAAACCATCAAGCAAATTTGATTGAAAAAAGGTAGGTAGAAGTTCTTAAAGATTTTACATCATCAGAAGATAATGTGCCTTTGTATAGTACTTTTCAGTTCACAGTGTTTCCACAGTAAACATCTGATACGACTACCTTGTGTTATCTACAGCTTTATCTAGTTACATTTTTATTTTATGCTCTTAGTTTCATAAACACTTGCTGTAAGAAATAACTACGTGAAACTCACTTTTGTATTTGCTGTGAAAATATTGAGGACAGCTTCTATTATTCAAATTCTGTGTGAAAAATATATTTTATAATTTAGGGCTAAGAGCGCAAAGCAGTGTGAAGTGGAATAAAGAATGCTAGACTAAGACTAAGGTGACATGTGTTCTATCCATTTCATATTCAATAACCTCAGGAATCTAATTTAACTTCTTTTGGGCATATGACTTAACTTTGAGCCATAGGTTTTTTTTCCTGGTGTAATGGGCTTACAGATATTGCCTTCTTAACAGAGTTTTTGGGATGATCAAATAAGATATTTTACATACAAATGCTTTTGTAAGCTGATAGCACAATGTAAATGTGGAGAATTAAGAAATTCCAATAATAACGACTATATTAAAGGTGGTGTTTCCCTTTTTGCTCTGACTGCCAGGAAGCTCAGAGTCAAATTTGAATGTATTGCATAAACTGTTTTAATCTCAATAATTGTCATGTATGTTTTCCTTTTTCTTGGTCCTGAATTTGGTGACATTTATTTACATTTTTTATTGTCATATGTCTTTGTGGAAAGAGAAGGGATATAAATACATGTAAAATTTTGAAATAATTAAAGTAATATGTGGTAGAACTGGTATTGAAACTTAGATGATCTTTCTCTAAAAGAGATACTTTACCACAGCTTCATTTAAAATCATTTGCCATTTACATTGTTCAGGTTTTTTTCTTTTTTTTTTTAAACAAAAGTTAAAATGAACTCCCATCTCATATTAGTAGAAAATTGATTAAAATGTTACTTTTACATATCAGAAATGGATTTTTTAAACTTTGTACTTCAAAATACTATTGCCAGTTTGTATCTTCTCAGTTACGATGTTTTTAAATTGCACATCTTTTTAACAACCTCATCTTATTTTAAATGTAATATGTATTCAACTTATTTTGGATTTCAGAGTTTTGAAAAAAATTAATAAATGGCTAATTATGTTAATTGGTTAGAATGCAGATAAATCATTAGTCTTTAAAGTTTAATGATGTAAAATAATTAAGAAGCAAATGTTATGATAATTGACTTTACTATATATATAGGGCAGTTTATTTCTAGATAGAGTTACATAGCAGAATTTCCTCTAAGAGATCAATATATCGATATGCTTATTTTAGGATTTGATTTACAACACATTTTAATTAAGAACTTTCAGGTGTGCTTATTTGCTGGATTATCTGTGAGTTTGATATACCTTTGTGAAATATAAATCTTTATAAAAATATTATCAAAAAGAAACGTGTTCATAATATTCTAATTTCTATTAGAAGTCAGAAGCTATTATGCTTATACTGAACTTTCATGATACATCTATATTTTTTGAAGAATAACTTATATTTTTCAAATCTATAGCTGTTAAAAGTTGGAAGCTCTCTGTTAACATTTAATGATCTTGTCAGGGGCATATGATTGACACAATTAAGTTGTCTTGCATTTGAGTTACATAATTGATATGGGATGTGTGTAAGATCCTAATTCAGAACATATGATACTCTTGTTCCATTCCATTCGGGAATGAAATTAAAGCAACTTATAAATAAATCTGGTTTTCATTAAAATATGGAAAAAAATATCTGCATGCCAAAGCATTTGCAATACAGCTAAAGATTTATACTCTATATTTCATACTTGGAACATTTTTATCATATAGGATTAAATCCACAGATCAAACAAGTTTTCTAGGAAGTATAAAACTTTTTACTCTAATTCTTTTGGCTTAAAGAGAGTATATATTTACATCACAGTAGGAAAACAGGAGTTCAGTTAAATAATTCTTTATTCTCCCCTTAGGAAAAAATTTATAGTTAGTACATTCTTCTAAAATTTTGATTTATAAAATAAATTTACTTAATATGTACTTTTTGAGACTTATTTTTACTGGTTTGTATTTCTCAGACTGGAGTTTTGTTTTGTAAGTTTAATCATTTCTGTTCTTTGGAAAATATCCATTGCCAAACACAATTCATTTAACTGAGACACACACATGAAATCTAAACTAACTTTACATTATTGTGGTGCCTTTATTGTTAATGAATGGTAAAGAAAAGCACTACATTTACATTAGGCTTTATTAATATAATTAATAAGGATTTAAAAAGATTAATAATAACCAGTAGCCAAGCTGGGGTGGAAAATTATATTTTATAATAAAATTCTTTTTATATTAAAAATTTTAAGTTCAGTCATATGAAAAGGACAGCACAAAGCATGATCTTGAAATAAATGAGGCAGTATCTGAAAAATACTATAAACTTAGAAGGACTATTGAAGAATATTTTCATCATTACTGTCACTAAGATAATCACCATCCTTTTGCTGATTTTACAGACATATACAATGAAGCTGTTGAGCCAGATGATCTCTAAGATCTCTTCTAGCTCTAACACTCCATAAGTCTGTGATTTTGAGTTATTGCTGGGAAAAGGTACAGTTATATTCAGACCCACAGTTCAGTGCTTTGGTCAGTCATGTAATTTCTATGGGCATAAATGAATTGTGGTCTGAAATGGTATAAAATAACAGTTCTTCAAGATTACAAACATTGTTCCTTTATTCTTATGCTAGAGAAGAGTCCTGGTCCTGGGAATTAACATGTTCCTTTTGGTATAACTCTGCCTTCATGACATTTTTTTTCCCCCCTTTTAAAGAGAGAAATTGGTTTATAATTATTTTTTGTTTTATTTTATTATGGTAAGAACACTTAACGTGAGAGCTACACTCAACAGATTTTCAAGTGTACAATATAGTATTGTTATCTAACAGGGACAGCAGAACTAACAGATGGAATCTACTTTGGTGCTCCTTTGGGCATTTTGTCTCCTGGCACTGCAACTGTCTGGGCCTGATAGTGGGTCCCTGAAGGAAAAGACATTTCAGACATAGAGCCCTGGGCTTTTTGCCAGCTTCAGAGATTTAGTTGCCAGGTGTTCCTCAGTGAAAGATATTTTGAAATTCCTATTTTGATTCTTATTCAAGAGTGACTAGAAAATAAACATGTTAAGTATCATTTTGTATTTTTAATAAGTATACTCTTTTAGCACTTCCTGCATGCCAGGAATTGCAGGACATTGAGCTTCAGGTCCTTTAGAGCTAGAAATACTTGTGCACAAGTTATATAATATTTTCTGGCACATGCATTTCCTAAGGGCACAAATTAGGGTAGAGAAGGGAAAAATGTGATTATGGTGCTATTTCTGTTGCTGCTCCTTCTCTTGTTCCATTAAAGAGAAAGTTGTTAGCACACAGTAGTAATGATTAAAAATGCATTGAAGAGGACTTCCTTATAAACCACGGTGTAAAAGATATGCAGTGAATCATAAAGTCCATATTAGAAACCAAGAGTTGAAACTCATGTAGAGGAAAACCCTTTCTTAATTTAACATGGCAGTGGAAGATTTTGGCTATCTGGTAGACAGTGAAAGAGGATGCATTATTGCAAAGTGGGAATTTTGAGATCATTTACCACATAGTTTGAAAAATTTATCATACCTAGGGGTCTTTGATACTCACAGGTCACATTTTAGCATTAGTTTTACTTTGTTACTATTGTTCATGTGTATGTACATGTATATGCTTCAGCGTAAAACATAGCTACATTACAAAAAAATTTAGAAAAGAGAGCAAAGAATCATAATGTAATACCATCTCTAACCTAATCACTCTCCTCTTATTTTTTTTGAATTTTTTCCAAACATCTTTTTAAAATATAGTTAATATTCGTGTATTTTAGATCATTATCATTTTTTATTTTATTAGATTGTCTTTTTAAAACTATATAACATTCCTTTGAGTATACTATTATTGACCTAAATAATTTCTAATATAGGGTATACAGAGTTTTCTCCCAGCTGCTTTTTTCAGACTGTGCTTACCCACCAGTTTCTTAATATTATAATATTGTATTCAACAGTTTCATGCATATAGAGTTTTCTCTATTTTGGATCATTTTCTTAGAATAGATTACCTCTGCATTTTTATTACTCTTGCTACATACTATCATTGTTTTTCCAGAAAATTGACAAGATCACTAGCAACATATGAAGTCCAGTTATGCCACATCCTTGAATATTATTTTTAAATAATTTTGCTAGTTTAATGTCAACAGTTTCATTATTTCCGTAATTAGCACCAGTAATTGGATTTTTCTTCATGTGTATTTACTGTTTATATTTTTTTCATGAATTGTTTGTTCTTTATATACAAATCTTTTAAGGTCTTGAGGAATTAACTTTAACTTTTTGAAATTTCTACCCATTTATTTCACATTAAAAAAATTGAAACCACATTATATGCAAACAAAGAAAAAATAAAAATTGCTCATATTGCTACCACATAGAAATATCCGCTTGTGGTATTTTAAGTATATCTTTCTGGCTTTTTATGTGCATCAAGTTTTGTCTTTTATAATGAACAAATACTGAATGATACTGTTAACTGACTTTTTTCTCATTCAGTATTCTAATGTGTTTAATGCTTTTTTATTGGTACTACATGCTCTTTCCTAAAATTTGGAAAAATATAGGAAATATAAAGAATAAAAATGACCCTCATTCTGTTTCCCAGAGATAATGCCTATCAATATATTGTAGTTCCTTTCCATTTTTAATGTATCTATGTTTTTCCTCAAGATTATCATGCTATATGTTTCGGAATTATCATAATCTGTTTGTTTTCAATTTTATTTTAAATGTTTTCAATAACATCTTTTTACAAAAATCTTTGTTCTTATTGTTGATTGTTTCTTTATTTTTAATGGTCTTTTTAAGTGTTAAAGGGTATAATTATTTGAAGGTCCTCTATATTTATTACCACATTGCTTTTCAGACATATGATTTATATAGTTTATACTTTTACTGTTTTGTTTTGTTTTTTTGGCGTACCTCATCACTCCTTACTAATGTTGACTGTTATCTTACTTTTAAATATTTGTTAAGTTGGTAGTTGAAAATGGAATCTCACCATTTTGATATATTTTCTAAATGTAAATTCATTAATAAGAATAATAGGATCCCACAAGAACATTGTAACAAAATGAAGTAGGCTTTTCCTAATGGGTAGTTATAATGGTTGTAAATGTGTGTGTCTGTGTGTGTAAGAACAAACACTGGAGTCCTGGGCCTAAAATAGAACTTTTTTCCTAATAGGTCTTGGTATCTTGATGGACAAACACTACTGATAGTCATTTGTGTTGGTATTGTGTTCCCTCTTGCACTTCTTCCCAAAATAGGTAAGTCTTTATAAAAGAGCACATACTTTGTTTAGAAAAAAGAAAGAGGGAGGCAGGGAAGGAGCAGGGAAAAATGGGAGGGAGGCAGAGAGAGAGAGAGAGAGAAATATTAAGGGGCTTTTAAATTTCACAGTACCACATTTTTGGCAGAAGGGTGGTGGTTGTGAATAATTTTAAACTTGGCCTTATTTTAGGTTGTTCAGCCTTCAGTCCTGCCTAGTTAACCTATTACTTGGTTTGCAGTAGTATTTTGTCTACCCCACTAAAATAAAATCTTTACAGCGGAACATTAAAGAGCAGCCTTTCCTTACAGTGTACCATTAGTGGTAAGCCAGTTCCAATTCTGCTGTACAGAGCTGCATAAATGATCTGTGACAGATAGTTGGAATGTTGTTATTCTGAGCCCTAAGCCCCAGATACCAAGCACCATAATAGAAAACATGCCCAAGATGTATAGCTTTAGTAGTACGTTAAAATCACTTTCCTTATAAATTGCTTTTTATTTTACTGTTATTTTACAGGCTTTCTTGGCTACACAAGTAGTTTATCATTTTTCTTTATGGTGTTCTTTGCTCTTGTGGTAAGTTTAAAATATAATGCATTGCTTATCTCCTCACAAAAATTGGCTTCATTGTGTTAATATATTTTTTTCTTTTAATTCTGTTGTGTGTTGGGAAGGGTATTCCATTTTATTTCATTATATTATTAAAAGCACTTTTGTTCCACAAAATTATTTCCTTCATTGTATCTATTTTGAAGAGGCTTAGCTAGAGCAGCATTTCAAATTCAGTATCTGATGTGGTTCACTAGAGAGCAGAGCACACCAGTAAAGTCAAAACCATAGGTATATCAGTTAATTTCTGTATGATATTGTGTGAAAAATCAGTCTAGTTCTAACCTGTAAAATAAATTTGATACTAGTCATCTTAATTTTGAAACTTTGTTCCATTAATGAAACCAGAGCTTTTGGGACTTCACCATTGAAAAGATCTAATAAGAACTGGGGTGCCTGAATTCTCCAATATAGTCTGGTTGAGTCAGCATAAATAAGTTCTCATAAAAACACCACTTCAGATAAATATTTTTCTTCACATGTGGGACATATTTCTTCTTATTTTTAAATTAGCTAATTTCTATTATAATGTAGAAAATTATCAGATAGTAAATTTAACTTATTTTGAAATTATAAAATAATTTAATATAAAGATAAAAGAGAATTTGAACTTATTTTCTTTTAATCCTTCTAAAACAGATCTTAACATCCTAAAATTAGTATCTTTGTGTGAAATTTTTTTAAAAGCCCTTTTTTTCTTTGTATGGCAGTTTACTCCATAGTCAGTATCTAAATGTCAAACCTTAAGTAGTATTAAACATTTTTTTTTTGCCCCTCCCTCCAGTATTAAACATTTTTAACTTGCCGAGAATATACATATCAAAATGGCCTTTTCATAAGCTTGGTTGAACTCTTCCTTGTTATTAAGAAATAAATGAAAGAAAACTGCTATACATAGGAGCAAGACAGCACATCAGTCGTTAAGCCATATTATAGAGCCAGATTTCAAACCTCTCAAAACAACCTAGGGTACATTTAACTTTAGCTAAACTATCTTCTGAGACATAGGGATAAAACAACTTTAAATTATTTAAAGAAAGTGTAAGTGACCGTGTTTTTGGTGTACATAAGTATTTATATGCTAACGAAAGCTCTTAATACTGAAAATATTTAACAGTGTTTAAATTTAATCATTTGTTGAATTATCAACATTAAAATCATTCCTCCTCCTTCCCGAATTGTCTGATTTGTATCTTACAAATAAGTGAATTAAACATATACTTTGTAGGCTCCATATTGAAGAGAGAAACAGTAAATATTTTCATTATAATTTGATTGTCAAGAGACATCTACATGGATAGGAAAGGCTTACATATGCAAATGAATGTGTGGATACTAAAGAGAATCACTATAGATAACATTGAATTTTCCCTCACCAAATAATTGGCAATCCAAGCATTGCATAGGTGGGATTAATTTCGTTTTCATAACCAATAGCTTGAAGCAGGTGAAATGTATTGATATACTATGTCTACTGTAGTTTTTGTTTCTGTCATGGTAAAGACTGTTAAATTCAATACAGATTTCTATTGTAGCAGTCACATGGAAATAATACCCTTATTCTGCATTTATTGTAATGCCTTATAAACGTCTGCCCAGATTTTTACCTATGACCACAGTTTAAATTTAATCTGCAATGGGACAATGAAGAATACTTTTGTACATTTTCTTAAGTGCTCTTTTTAATTGGCATATTTATTTTAGATTCTCTAAGTGTTAGGTTTTGAAATATGTAGTAGTTAGGAAAAGTAAACATGTATGTATATTAACCCAGATTTTTTTGAAGGATGCCAGTTTTTTTATTCTTTTTGTCAGAAGTGTTTGTAAATATGTATAATATTTTTATTATATTTTTAAAATATCAGTCCAGAAAACTATTATTTTCTTAATTATACTTTCCAAATAATATAAATCAAAACCTATACTCTATTCTCCCAAATCCTTATTTTCATAAAAAATTTTCACATAAGTATTTGCTCCCTCTAAAATATCTAAAAATTTTAAAAATAAATTTTATTTGTGGCTTATAATGGTAACCAGATGGATTTACTTTTTTGGGTAAATTTGCCCTTTTTGGTGCATTTTAGAACATAAATGGATTGCCATTCTTTCTAAAAGTGCTATCTTAAGTACAGATTAGAATTCTAAGCAATATTTCAATCAGTCAATAATCAAAATAGAGAACTATTTAAATGAATCGTAGTCAGAAGATTTCCTTCTACTAAGCACTAGACATTATAGAGTGTGGGAATTTAACCTGTTCACTACTTGTGAAGATCTGTCAGTCTAGTAGGGGAGATAAGGGAGGCTTCTTGTGCAAGTGAACATTTTTAATAATCTTTTTCCCTTTTTCTTTCTAACCCCTGGATTTATCTTCTTACTGTGTTCTGTTTTCTTTTCTTTTCTTTTTTTTTTTTTGAGACAGAGTCTCACTCTGTTGCCCAGGCTAGAGTGAGTGCCGTGGCGTCAGCCTAGCTCACAGCAACCTCAAACTTTTTGGGCTCAAGCAATCCTCCTGCCTCAGCCTCCCTAGTAGCTGGGACTACAGGCATGCGCCACCATGCCTGGCTAATTTTTTCTATATATATTTCTAGTTGGCCAATTAATTTCTTTCTATTTTTTTAGTAGAGACGGGGGTCTCACTCTTGCTCAGGCTGGTTTCGAACTCCTGAGCTCGAGCGATCCACCCGCCTCAGCCTCCCAGAGTGCTAGGATTACAGGCGCGAGCCACAACGCCCGGCCCTGTGTTCTGTTTTCAACCGTAGCAATGACTCCCTGTTAATCTTACCTCTTTGCTGTTAGGTCTTTTTCCATTCCTATTCTGTACTTCTGCTTTGTAGGACATCATCTCTATCCACCCCATACCACCATGCAGGCTTGGGGTTGGGATGAATCTTTGTAGAGAAATAACAGCTGATAAAATAAGTGAGCTAGCTCACAGAGCTTATCAAGGTACCTGGTACACAGCAAGTACTCAATTAATGGCTATTTCTGCCAATACCACCACTGGTAGTAAGGGGGAAATGTGAGAAACTGAATTTGGAACAATTTCAGCATAGCAGAAGTGAGAGACCAGTAACAGCCTTGATTCTCTAGCTTCTCCCTGGCCCTATCCTTGTCCTTTTTTTTGAAAACTTATCAGAAAAAAAGATTATTTCTTTTGATTTTGTCCTTTCTTCTTGTTAAGTTGACTATTTAGTTTTATTTACTATTGAAAACTTACCTAGTAATTTCAAAGCAACTTTACACAATAATTTATCCTTACACAATAATTCTTTCTTTCTTTTTTTTGGTGAGATTTTTAATTAAAAGTGATTCTTCACTTATTAACTTAATCCTAAAAATATGTTTTCTTTAGATTTGTTCTATCACTATATACAATTTTTGATTGAATTAATTAAAAATCTAAAACTAAATAACTACCAAATAGGAATAAGAATAGTGTTTACTTATTGGTCTCCTGCAAAGGACAAATACTTCCTTTATTCTCCCTTGCCCCTTTGTATGCTGGGATTCAGCCTGGAGCAAACATTTACAGAGTAATTATGTGCCCTAAAACAACAGCAACAATGGTAATGTTGACACAGCCACAACTATAGGTCTAGGAGCAGGATGGCCACAATTAAGAGTAAAGTCCTGAAACGTTTTCAGTGATTAATTCTGGGAAACAGCATCCCACTGGATTTCTTTTAATATTTTTTAACATGTATTTATTTTTACCAGCCAGAGTTCCCTAGCTATGTGCTCTTATGCTAGCCAGCTTTCCCCACATTGGACAAAAATAAAACAAATCTGTAAAAGTAAGTAGGGGCAGCACTTATACGTACATCAGAAATCCTTGAGCTCCTCCTTTGCATAAGGTCTTCCTTCTGCCTGTGGCCTTTCCCCAAACTGCTGTTAATGTTTCTCTATCCACCACTGACAATAGGTTCATAAATGACCGTATTCTTGTAAAATTGTAACTGAAAACATCATGTTCCCATTTTGAGTTCCACTTTTTAAAAAAAATGCCTTGATGCTGTTGGTTTTGAAAGTTAAAGAGTACCCTTGGTCTTTAATGAGGGAGAACCCCACTAAACCAATGTGTAGCATCCTGTGTCCCCACCACACGTACCCCTACCCTCCACCACAGGTGACCATGTTAAATGATGACCCCATTCTAAGCAGGGAAAATCATATAAGCAGAGAATCTTCTGTTAGCATCTTATTTGGTATGGTATTAGATTAACTGAAATAATGCTGACCTATTTTATATCAATTTCTTATTAATTTTATAAGAAATAATCTGCTGATTCTATTTTTTTTTTTTTACAGATAATAATTAAAAAATGGTCCATCCCTTGTCCTCTGACATTAAATTACTTAAAGGAATGCTTCCAGGTAATAATATTATTTCTTTTTAGTTTCTTCCTTTTTATTTTAAACTAAAAATTTTTTTAAAACACTAATGATTGTTTTTTCCTAATAATGAAAAGCAATAGCTATATTGCATTTTGGAAATTTGTTTTGAAATATTTTGGTTTGAAAGTATATTAATAACAAATTCATCGTTTTTGTTGATATATTCTGATTTTTAATGGCTGTTGGTTTCTCTTTTTCCCTTAATACTCTTAAACAGATTCCAAATGTTACAGATGATTGTAAACCAAAGCTCTTTCATTTCTCCAAAGAGGTGTGTAAGTTATTAACAGATACTTTTGGTTGATTTTTCACATTTCAAGTTTTAAGAGGTTTGTGTGACAGGGTCTCTTAGGTCTTTGTACCTGTAACTAATTAATTTTCATGAAAGTGCTAAGTATAGGATTGCCTACCAGAAGAATACTATTATTTAACACAGGGTGGCCCATTATGAAACAGCCACCTTTTTTTTTTCTTGGCATGCCTTTAAATGGAGCCTGTTTTAAATGGGCCTCTGCCTAAAAGAACAGATTTACCGAATGTCTGGTCTGGCCAATAAGGTCCTCTGTGGATACAGACTTCCTGTTGCCCTCTGGACTTGTAAAGCTAAATAGCCAATTATATCAAAAACTTCTCCCCTGTGAGTAGAACTTTGGTCTGTAGCTAAACAGCCTCATCACTGGACCAGCAATTGAGCACTGCCAATATATCTTCTGGCCAACATTCCGAAGTTGAATTTTATGATGTCTGGACCAGAGACTGGAAGATGAAATCCCTTTGCCTTCTCTAAGAGCCATAGGACATTGGAAATGCCTACAAGAGCCCCTGAGCATCAGCAGATGACACAAGAACTGTGATCTGGATGGTCTCTGCTTTACCACACTAGAAGAGCTCAAAGTCTTCCCTGTTGTTGCAAGTCTCTTCATCTATACTTTCTGATTCTGCTGAAATGCTGTTTTGTAGGTCCCAGATGCTAGAATCTCTTCCACTCACTTTAGTAGTATAGAATGTTAGCGTGGTTACTTCTACATGCAGAATTTTCCTTTTTATCTCTAGGTTTTAAATGACAAATGTCTCTCTGGCCTCACAAGGGAGGTTGCCACATCTCTTACATGGTAAAGACCTCCATGTGCCTTAAAGATCTAGGTAGAATAATTGACAAGCCAGGAAATTGAGCAATATATGAAACAGAGATTTTGCGAATTAAACTCTCATTCCCCTAATCCAGCCTCAGGAAACACAGCAGCTTCCTTCCTTCCAGCCTCCCTCAGATATTTTAGGAGTCTAGGCATTATGTCCCAAGATAGAGCTTCATCATCTGGAACTTCTTTTGTTGAAGAGCCTCAAGTTAGTTAAGGGGAAATTTTTTTAGAGCAGAAAAGAGAAAATAAATCACCACCATCCATTTGGTAAAGATAGTATTTTCATTTAGGTGGTAACTGTTTTTGCTTTGTAACTTCCTCTGGCTCTTGTTAAGTATTTTAATAATAAAAACAAAAGGAAAGAAAATCTTATACTTGTGTGTTCCATTGGAATACACAAGAATTTATAAGTCTAAAATAAATGATGTTCATTCCCATTGAAAAATATCCTAATCAAAGATTACAATAATAAAATGTGACTAATATTTTCAGTATTACCTTGGGAGGGAGTTGGTGACATTCCCTTGGATTGAGTTGGTGAAAGCAAGTTTCAAAAGCATCAACTATTATTGCTACTTAGGGTAATAAGATATATTTAAATTGTATATTCATTAGGAAAGACAGAATTACAATAAGAACATTTTTAAAATGTTATTTTTATCTTACCTAAGTTTTTTATCTTATCCAAATAATGTAGAAGAAGCAGTGATTGTAGTAAAAGCAACAGGGTTTCGGAAGGCAGACAAAAAATATTCTGACTAGCACAGGCAAGCCAACTATCAAGTAAAACATTTGCTGGTGACCATAGGTGTTTCTCTCTTTAAAAAAAAAATCTTATTTGATAAAGAGATGACTCATGAAAGATGAAATAAATTTAATCAAATTGATTTTTTGAAGAACTGAATTTGTTGTCAAATGAAGGAGTGGTTTCAATAGAGTAACATTTAATAATTTTGTGTTTTAAAACTTTTTTTCAGAGTGCTTATGCTATACCAACCATGGCTTTTTCATTTCTCTGCCATACCTCAATATTGCCCATATACTGTGAACTTCAAAGGTACTATAGAATCCTGGAATATTTTAAATGCATTGTCCATCTTTTTACCTCTAGGGCTTTTAGATTGAATGATATTTTCCTCTATGAATCCTTTACTCCCATGAGTGAATTCTAAGTGTTAGTTTAAAACAAAACAAAACCAGGAGGTAGTTCTGTCCTTGTTGAAAATGTTTCCTAGAAGTATAATCTTTATGTACTAATATCTTTTGTAAAATTTTTATTTATTTGATACATTATATTTGTACATATTACAAATATGCGTATGGGGTACATGTGCAATTTTGTTACATGCATAGAATGTGTAATGATCAAGTCAGGGTATTTAGGGTATGGGTCACAAGAGTGTTTATCATTTATATGTGTTGGGTACATTTCAAGTCTTCTCTTCTAGCTAAGTTGAAATATATAATACATTATTGTTAACTGTAGTCACTGTACTCTGCTAATAAACATTAGAACTTACTTCTTCTATCTAACTGTCTGATTGTACCCATTAACCAATCTCTTCATTCCCCTCCTTTCCCAACCACATACCCTTCCCAGTCTCTGGTATCTATCATTCCGCTTTGTACCTCCATGTGAAAAACATTGTTAGCTCCCACATATGAGTGAGAACATGCCATTTTTGTGGAATTCTAATGTATAGCTATTGATGAACTAGGTTTTAAATGATTGAGGAGTCCTCTTAACTATCTTTGGGGATACTTGTTTCCTTAAATATAATTCAGATCACTGATTCTACTTTTGCCATTTTTATCTTTTAGCCCTTCAAAGAAAAGAATGCAGAATGTAACCAATACAGCAATTGCTTTAAGTTTTCTCATTTATTTTATATCTGCACTCTTTGGGTACCTCACTTTTTATGGTGAGTATATTTTTAAATTATATATAACAAAACAAATAGTTACATAGACGATCTCACACCTGAGTATAGACTTTGTTTTTGTCTTGTATTGGTAAGTTAACACCTTAAGGACTGCTCACAAGTTTTCTCCTGTTTCGTGCATTATCTGTTAAGGACCGCTCACGAGTTTTCTCGTTTTTCACTGTAGTTATAATGATTTAAATAACGTGCAATTTGCCCAAAAACATGCTGTCCCTGGCGTATGTCTTAGAGATATCTATGCGATACGAAAAGTGTTAATTTGTTCAGCTGTCAGATTGCAGTGTAGTACTCTGTTGGCTCTTGGGGCCTTAAATAATTGATTCTGTTTCTCTTAGAAAGGTGGATCAAGTTTTAAGATTAATGACTTCTTATGAAAATTTTCTTAAATACCTAAGTAAAACTTCAGGCCTAAGGACACTGTTGTGTTTCTATAAGAATAAAAATGCAATAATGATTTTTCTTTTCTTAAATCTTGAATTCAGTATATTAGACCTCTAGTTCAGAAATTTGGGGATTGGAAAAGTTAGTCATCATAATTGCAAAAGAACAAGTTGAGAAAGGAAAGAGTTTTACACTGGGCTATATTCGTATACTTAGATGTCAGACATCTCTGCCTTCAGATTTAATTATCACAGGATTAAACAGCTGTGATGCACCATGACCTTTCTCCTTAATTTTTTAAAAGATTATTTTAAATTTACAAAATAAAATTTTCTTTTACTTATTTTAGAAAAATTGTCTGCCTGGTATGTTAATTTTTTTCTCTTGTGATAACCTCAAGAAAAAGTAAAACTTAAAAGTCTAGAACAAGAAAAAACTTGTAAGCTTTTGTTTAATTTACAAACATGCTTATTTAATTTGCAAACAAACACATGATAACACAAGTTACACTGAATTTGTCAAATTCTGGATACACTTTTCAGTTTATGAACACTTTTATAACAACTATCCAAGTAAATGGCTGTTATTACTTTGGTGATACTTAGCTGTTATGACTCTGATTTCATAGTTGATAGCTTTGTGCATGTTTCAGGTTTTAGACATCCATAATGACTGACAATGGCACTTATCTCCCAGAGTTTTTCCAAGTCTAACAAGTTTTTGGGCAAAGTTTACTTGTACACCCTTTTCTAAGCCTGGTGGAAAGAGTATGGGATTTGAAATTTGACAAATCTGGTTCAGATAACTCCTAACTTAACTATATGACCTCGAAGAAAAAACTTCACCTTGCAATATTCTCATTTCCTAATCTGTAACATGGGAATAACTGCTTAGGGTTGTATTGGAGAGGAAATGAGTTGTATGTAAAATGCCTGTTACAGTATCTGGCACATGACCACCCTCTACAAATGAGAGCTACTGCTAGTAGTATGTTGCTATTATTATCATTATTATTGTAATTGTTTCATAATTTCAGGTGCTCTGTCAACAATTTACTTCTCTTCTTACTATCTTTAATAGAATTTAATTTAAATATGGTAACTTTTCAGTATATGCTATATTACCTTAGAGTTTTTAGTTTATGAAAAAATTGTAATTGCTCCATATAATCCTTCTTTTCTTGCTATTTCTATATTAGTTCAACAGTAATAAAGATCATCCATCAATCTAAATCTGCTGTTGCATTTTTATACTGTTGTAAGATGAGACTGGTAGAGTGTAATAGAGCTCTGTGTACACCATCAGGTAAAGCATTATTTCCAACATGAGCATGGTGCCCTGCTGGAGACATTACAAAGAAGGTTAAAACAGATTGTCAGTCTTTTCTGATCATTGTTAATGAAACAAAATTCTTGATGCACATAAGCTCTATTTTTGTTTGTTGGGTTTGTTTTATACAGACTTAAACTCAATAAGACTTTTCTGAATCAATAAGATTCTATAGCAGGGTCTCTTGGGATTCAGAAAGATTTAGTATAGCAAAATACCTGTATTTTTTAAAAATTAAAATTGTCACCTGGCACAAATACTATCATATTTAGGAATCTTTAACATTGAGAAAAAGCGAAGAAAAAAAAAATCCTGACCCCTCTCCTCCCTATAGATAAATAGAACTATCTGGAAGAAACCTCAAATGGCCTACCAATATCCAAGATGGTTGAGAAATAGTTTCATGAATCACTATTAGATGCTTAGGAGCTGTATTAAATTGTAAGAAAGTTTAGATTGAAAGGGATGAGAAGGGATGGATGCTAATACATTTATTGAGTATTTAAGTAAGTATCAGATAATTTTATATACATTCTCTAACTTAATCCTTATAACAACTCTGCAAGGTTGGTATATGTTCATTTAGGTTGAGTAATTAAACCAGACACCTGCAGCTAATGAATAATGGATTTGGGTTTTGAATCCAGTTTTATCTCTCTCCAAAGCCAATACCTTTATTACTGTGCTGCCTTCTCAGAAAGTATGCCATAGAACCCAGATTTCTTTCATTCCAAGTTTTTGTTAAAGTGAACTTTTGGAAAAATCTGGCTCACTTAAGCTCCAGGTGACTGTCTATCTGTCTGTCTGTCTGTATATTATTGTTGCTTGGACACAAAGACTAAAGGTTTTCATCACGTAAATGAAATGTTTCCTAGACAGGGACTTGCCTGGTTATCAAATAAAGCTGTTATATTGGCTCTAACTTCACCCTTTCTCTACTAATGCAAATTCTTCAGAGTACCCAAATTTTATATAATGGAGAAATACACATCTAAGAAAAATCACATTGTAGATAGGTGTATTATTTATAGGTATATAGATAGAATCAATGGTATAAAAACAGTTTCTTCTCCAAAGACAGAAGATGCAGATATTGATTTGCTCTTCACAGTGACTCATTTTGGGGTTCTTAATTATAACCAAGAAAAACCTTTTATGGTATCTTTCTATCAGGATAACAGGAGCTCTGTCTTATAGGACAAAACTGCTAATTGAGCCTGAGATCTTATCAGAAAGGCCAGCCTTTTTTTTTCATCATATAATGGGGGTACAAATATTGTTAGGGTTACATACATTGCCCCTACCACTCCTCCCCCAAGGCCAGCCTTGAGTCAAGCCTTTCAATTCATTTTATAAATGAGCAACTAAAGCTCAGAGAGGTGAAGGGACCTGCCACAGAATTAAAGGCAGGTTTCCTGAATGCTAATCCATTATTCTTTCTGCTACTTTGGGATAATCTTTCTAAACTTAATACCCTGTTTGACAATGTGTATTAAATAAGACAGCCTCCTGGCTTCAATAGCATATGTAACTTGCAGAGATCACCATCAAGTCCTTTCTGAGATTTGCAGAGATTTGCCTGAATCCAGAGAAGCATGTTGTCCTCTATCCCTTACATGTGTTAGGACTCAGCTAAGAACACAGAATGACTGGCTCAGAAAAAGGTTTTCATCCTGGAAAAGTGGAAAGTGGACATGTGACTTATATTTTGAATAATAAATCTAATTCTTCAAGCTTCAGGAGCTATTTGGGATCCTTTTATCCAAATCTCCCTAGGCTTGGTTAATTTCTAAATTTTGTCAGATTAAAGGGACCTATAAGTATGTACCTAGATTAATAATATTGGCTCTGATTACAGATGTTAAAGCATTATATGGTGATAAAAAGAAAGGTGTTCCTCTGGTGAGCCAGGCCAATGCCCAAATGTTGTGTAATAAGCAGACCATTTTAAAAGTCTATGAGGTTGTTAAGCAAGAAGTGTTAATAGCTCATTTTATGATTCTGAAAATAGAAATAAAATAGTTTGACATATTTCTCCAAAGACTCACAAGTATCTCACAGATTTGGAAATAGAATCTAGATTTTCTGGCTCTTGTTAGTCTCTTATTTAGTCCATTAGTCCCACATTTTGTAAAGTATGTCTTTGATATTTTAGACAATTCATGTCACTTCCATTTTTATCACTATTCTAGTTCAGATTCTCATTACCTCTCAGTGATTATGTAGCCTGTTATCCCTGTTTTGGGCCTCTCTTTTTCTAACTTGTACTCCTGCTCAATTCAGATCGTAATACACTATTCCTTATAAGTCATTATTGCATCTCTGTGGCCTACCAGATGGAGTACAAATCCTATGCAGAGCTGTATTACTGGGTCTTAAATGCATTTCCAGCCCTGAACTTCAGTCACTGTAGTACTTAGGGGACTATTCATTTCCTCGGATGCACATTCTCTTTGCCTTTCAAGGCTTTTGCTTGTGCTACTTATTCTAAAGAACCTCTTCCCTTACATCTTTGAATGTCAGCACACATATATTGACTCACTTAATGCTCTTAGTAACCCAGAAACCCTATAGTTCAATATATTATTGTCCCCATTTAGTAGTTAGGTTGCTAGTAAATAGTGGGATTTGAACGTAGCTCTGTGTGGTTGCAGTTTAGAATCTCCATAGCTCTTTGTTTAGACCTTCTTTTGCCACTTATGTATGTATATATGTGTATGCTTTCTATTATATCTGTTTGTATTCATCTTATCTCCCCTTTAAAATGTAAGATCCTTGAGAACAGAGGTATGTTTGATTTATTTTTTATTTCTCCCAAAGCATCCTTTCTAAACCATATACGCTCAAATTAAAAAGCACCAATCTATTTTAAGTACAAACTGATCACCATAACTGATATGCATTGTTCTTGTACACCCTCATTTTCCATACCCTTCATCTGGGTGAGAATGGAAGAACACCATGGAGCAAAGCCTGGTCAGCAGGTATAAATCCTGTCACTGACTACTACACTGGCTTACTAAGTAACCATTTCCCCAGGACTTCATTCTCATTTTTATGAAAGATGAATCCATAGATGAAATGTTGATGAAGCAGGTAACATGTGCAAAATTGTAGATCCTAGGAAACGTGGTATTGAGGAAAAAGCTTTGGCACTAAAACAAACAAAAAAAAGGGACGTATGGCTCTTCCAGCTCTGCCCCTTTGTGTTATGTGATCTTAGGCAAGTCATTTAATATTTTTGAGTGTACCTACCTATTTCATGTTATCATAGGGACCAAATTTGACAATACATGTGAAAGTACTTTACAAACAACATAAATATTAAAAACCCTCAGATGATGGAAAAGTTCTGAAGAGATACTTGTACATGTGCATTCATTGTCATGATTTTAGAGATTCTGCGTGTGCTGGCTTCTAATTTTATTAAAAGAGAAAAGGATAGTAGGTTTCAGAAAGATATTTAACTAGTGACTCTGTGTTTCATAGGTTAGGAGAAAGGCCAAAGATGGATTTGGTAATGGCAATTGAAAATCTGTTAAGATCCATTAGTGCAAAGGAAAATCATTTTGCTGCTATTAACATCTTAATAGTTTATAATGTGATCCTTATTATTATTATCCTTATTATTATTATTATTTACAGACAAAGTGGAGTCAGAATTACTACAAGGTTATAGTAAATACTTACCACATGATGTTGTTGTCATGACTGTGAAGTTGTGTATCCTATTTGCTGTGCTTTTGACAGTCCCTCTAATCCACTTCCCCGTAAGTACTCTTAAGGGTTTTTGTTGCTTAATGTAGCTGTATCCTAATAGGGCAACACTAATTCTTTGCAGAATAGAACATTTGAATCACATCTAGTCTTGTATATCTTATTCATTTGTCAAGTAATTGATCAAAGACCTTGTACTTGCATATGGCCCCTTGAAAACACAAAAATAACAGTGAACCACTGAGCTAATTTGTGTTTTTTGAGATTTAGTTTAGATTTATGCCCTCCCACAGCATTGTTTCCAATTTAGAAACTATTGTTTTTTTTAAGTTTTGGGTTTTTCCCCCCCCTTTAATTCTGTATTCTGTTTTCAAAAGAATGTGTGTGAAGAGGGAACAGTCAAGTTAGCAAAAATAAGCTCTTTCTGGTATATTATAAATTTCTTTTCACATAGGTATTCTAGTTAATCAAAATATCGTATTTGCTCTAGAGTTATAGTTTAAGGGGAAGAACAGATTTGCATTCTTCATCTGGTTGCTATATATAAAAATCTTAAGACTTTCTAAGAAAATAGAAACAAAGACTTTGGGTATAAATGCTTCTGCTTGGATGTCTTGAATCTTTAAACAGTGAGATTTTTAAGAACTGAGACTTAAAGATTTTTTTTTTGCCTCCTCCTATGCAGACTACAGTGCCAAGATTACAATGGGGGCTGGATAAACTTTTGTGGGATGTGACTGCCCTGCTGCCCCCTTAGCGAAGGGAAGTGTAACAAACTATTTTTCATATTTACATGCTATGAAACATAATATAAAATAGTAAATGATGTTTCTTTCCCATGGCATGATTTCTTTTTTTTTTTTTCCCCTTCAGAAATTTTTATTCATATTCAATCACATGTTCTACAACATAAGCAGCAAAACAGAGTTATTTTTCTGACTTCTACAGTCCGGGATAACGGTGTGTCCTCATGGATAGGGTGAAAGGCAGGGCGGGCATTATATGTTGCAGTTTGCCTCTCCTGCAACTGGAAGTGCCTCTTGGGAAGCCAATTTGATTTGGGGTGGTTGTACTGCTAATACTGTGTGTTGAAGCAACTGGAGTTCTTTGATCAGGAATAGTGCTGTGGAGATCAGAAAATAAGAGACTTTTACAAACATGGAATATAAAATTTATAATCACAATGTACCTTCTATATACAGTGGAGAAAATCAGGTGTAATCAATCCAGATCCAAGGGGTATTTCACAGAACTTAGGAGTAATAGGTAAGTTAAATGGGAAAGGGTACCAAAAGAATAGTATATAATGAGACAAAGCCTCAGAGTTTAAGGGAATAGTACATATATATTTTTAAGGATAAGGTTAATGCAGGGAAATTCTAGGACAGAGAATGGCTGACTGAAGCTTTTCCTCTTTGCTTCCCTCTCAAATTAATTACACACAGGGAACTGTGCCAATATGAAAGAAATAAAGGACACACAGGCATACTTGATGAACAGGCAACTAAAACATTTTGGAAGCACACAAATGGTATAAATACAAAATTCCACATGCTGAAAGCAACATGGGGAAGGTCAGGAACGTCTTATACCCTTTGCAGTATGCAGAGGCACAAAGACACAAACAGGTGACCAAGGACACCACGAGACAGGAGGTGATTAGACTAAGATCACAATGAGGAAGGACACTCTGTGCACAACTGTAACAAAAGCTTGGACTGTATAATGCACAGCACAAAATTAAGCAGCAGTGGGCACATGTTAGTTTCACAAGGAATGTGCATTGTTTCTCACATAGCCTTGAAGTTATCTCCTTCACTGCCTACTGGAGGGAACATGATATTGGGGTGCCCAGAGGTTGCCATGGACATCAACATCCAATGTCTCAGCCAACAGGTAGAAGATGTGGTATAAACTGAGGCAGGGCTAGCTGCAAGAGTGAACATTTCTGTTAGGTGGGAGGGGGTTTGGGTTCCGGCAGAGGCGGAAACAGCAGTCGGATGGAGCTGTGACCACAGAGCAACCTGCTGTGTAACGCACATACCTGCCTCCCCAAACCACCTCATGTTTTTCAAAGAATAAAACTCTCCTAAACTTGTTTTGCAGATTCGGGAGCAATTGGTAACCGGTAGCTGCCTTTTCCCAAACAGTCATTTTAAAAGTGTATTACCTTGAACAAAACAAAATAGCAGCTTACATGACGGAATATTTGTTTATGGGAGGGGGATGGCGTCCTCCAAGCTTTGCATAAAGTGAAGCCTATTCTGAGAGAGGTCCCAGTTCAAGACTAAGTGGCAAAGTTAATGTATAACGTG
>CAUYPO010005370.1:0-51824 GCA_963574435.1 Cheirogaleus major
CCATGGAATACTACTCAGCCATAAAAAAGGATGAGTTAATGCCTTTTGTAACAATTTGAATGGAACTGGAAACCATTCTCTTAAGTGAAGTATCAGAAGAATGGGAAAACAAACACCACATGTACTCACTATTAAATTGGAACTAACTGATGAGCACACACATGCACAGAGGGAAGTAAAACTCAGTGGAAATCAAGCAGAGGGGAGGAGGGAGGAGGGGATGGGAGAAACCCTACCTAACAGGTACAATGAACAGTATCTGGGTGATGGGCACACTTATAGCCCTGACTCAAGCATTACAAGAGTAATCCATGTAACCAAAATCATTTGTACCCTTGTAATATTTTGAAATAATAAATAATTTTTAAAATGTGAGATGTGAGGCTTAGTTCCAATTTAATTTCTTATTTTAGTTTTCAAGTTTACCATACTTAAAATTATATAAATATATGAAAGTAGAAAAATAATACCCCATGACAACTTATCTCTTTCATTTAAAAATGTTTTATTTAAATACTCACAATTTTTAAGTTTTCAAATGGAATTTTAAATAAAGTATTAGGTGATTTCATTTTAAGTTAAGGAGCAAGAGTGTTATTAATAACTCAAGGAGATGTGATTCCACGGCAATGGAAATTTAGTGGAAGTTATCCTGTCCTTCAGATGTGAAGATGTTTCTGCTGGTGTCATTATTATTAATACTGTGATTGGTGCAGCTTAAATAAATAGAATTATTAACAATTTTGCAGGCTGAATATATTTTAGTAGACCAAATAAATTTTTAAACTATTTTCAAGGCTACCCATAAACACTATATTAAATCCATTAGAATGTCTTTAGGAGAAAAAATCATGCTAAGGGCTAATTTTATGTATTTACTTTTAATGCCCATGAAAGTTCCAATGTTGTTTCCTATTTGTATTTTACTGAATTACTGCTTTGGTAAAATATGGTAAATATTATTGAAAAATTAAATAATGTACAAAAGAAGATAAAAATCATCTAAAAACCATAAACTGAGAAATAATCTGTTAATACTTTGGGAAATAATCCTGTTATATCCCTCCCCAAACACATATACACATATGAATTATATAATATGGTTTTACATTAATTACACATGCCAAATGGTATTCCTTAACATGTTTTTCTCTCAAAAATACCTTGGGGTCCTCTTTTTTATCACAATAAAATGTGTATCTATCTCATCATTTTCTTTGCAATATTATATTCATTAATACATATTATCAAAATTTACTTAGTCCATCATTGATGAGCATTTAAAACATTCTTATGTAATCATTTTGTAGAACATAATTATCTTCTCCCCCTGGCAATCCTTCTAGCCCATTAAAAAGTATTTAAAGAAAAAAATATGTTGAAGAAATAAAATATCCCATTAATGGCAGCAACTTAAACATTTAATATGTTATGTATTAATATATTAATATATTTAAAATATATTTTTAACCCCAAAAACATATAAGTAAGGAAATGTGTAGATAAGAAAACTATGAAACTCCACTAAAGGACAAAAACAAGACTTGACTACATAGGAAAGTAACCCTTGTCTTAGATATAAAGATTTAATGTTGTAATAAAGTTAGTTCTCTCTAAATCAATCCATCAATTTAGTACAATGTCATTTAAAATCCCAGAGGACTTTTTTTCAATGATTCTAAATGTTATCTAAATAAGTATGCAAGAATATTAAGAATATTCAAGACAGTTTTTTTAACAAAAAAGAGGAGGAAGAGGAAGGGAAGTAGGAAGAAGACAGGTGGACAGGAGGAGAGAGGGAAAGAGAAAGGGGAAAAGAATAAGAACAAGGAGGACGAGAAGGAAAAAGCATTGTAAGATATTGGAATGTATTATATAGCTATCATGATGAAAGCAATATGGTACTGGCATAGGATTATATAATAAAATCCTTGAAACAAAATACACATTCCATGAAGTACATAAGTGATATGCCATATGATAGAGGTGTCATTTCAAATCAGATCTCAACTATTCAACAAACAGCATTAAGGCAAACTGTCATTGTTTATGAAAAATAAAATAAAATAAAATAAAGATACTGATCTCAGACCACACACTATAAAAAAGTCCAGATAAATCAAATATTTGAATTTCTATAATAAACTTATAAGAGAAAACTATGATAAGCTATAATATAATTTTAAAATATGGCACATCTTTTAAACATGTCATAATAAATGGAAATCATAAAGGGGATAGATGTTTCTGTCTGATCATGTAAAATTCAAATTTTCTGTATTTTTCTAAGAAATAGCATACATATGTTGAAAGACCAATGACCAGCTGATACCATTTTTATAGCATTCCTTCATTTGAAAGAAAGCTTTTACTTAATACCATTGCTAAGTAGTCATTTTATAGAGCCTCAGAATTCTCAATACAGGATGGATCTTTGACCTCCCATCAACTATGTACCTGATATTTAAAGGAAAAAAAGAGAAAAAAACTGCTCAGTGTCTACAGTTCTTCCAAATAAGCAGCCACCTGTCACCTACTGATAATGAGATAATGAATTTTTGTTTTAACAAGTATATAATAATGTAAACCTATTCAATTACAAGGTATTCAGGTATAGTCTTATTTTACCATGTCAGTAAACCTCACCTTTGTTGCTGACATTTTTCAAAGGTATCTCTTTAGTCTCTGAAGAAATATTGAGAAAGGATTTCTGCTCTCCCCAAGATAAGCTTCCTTAAAGGTACAAGGGTCCATGTTGTCACTAACTGATACACAATTTCAGCACAAAACACTTCCTGGACTGCCTCAGCACTAGAGTAAGATACATAGTATAGAATAGAACAGAGTAACAGAATAGTTTAGCCTAAAGTAATTTCTTTGTAAATTTTCCCTTTCTCCCTGCCAGAAACACAGCATTATCAATAACTTAGACAGATGAATATCTATCCTCTATATTTTGAAGATTAAATGAGTTAATACATGTAAGTCACTTAAAACAGTGTCAGCACACTGTAAGTGTTCAGTAAATGTGAGTTGTTAATATTATTAGTAGTAATTATTATTTAGTCCAAATTAAGGCAGGAGCATCTTAGAGGCAGGAAACAATTACCTATCCCCTATTAAATAAATAGTACATATGCATCTACCTGATATTAGCAATGAAGTAAGGAAACATATAATGGCCCTAAGCTGCAGGTGCCAGGTGATGATTAACGGTGTCTCACTAGTAATGTCACGGTTCTGTGCAAAGGAGTTGGGGTGCGGGGCAGGTGAGGAGGTAGTCCACTGGTGTTCTTATAAAAGTGTGTTGAAATTGCTCCTCTCACACCATAGGGCATTGCTAGTCATGACAGCAGGAGAACACACACAAAACAGGGGCACTCGGTTTTAGAAGCGGTGGAGCCACATCACACCAACAACCCAGCAACTGATGAAGCAGGTAGCTAGAAAGGGCAACCAAGAAAGATGTTCTTCAGAAGGAGTTTATGCAAGTGAAACAGGGATTAGTGGCCCATGGCAGAAGGTGTGAGACAAGAGCCATATTAGGCTTTCCGAAGAGACCCCAGGCTAGACAACAACAGAGACCTCCTTGTCATGTCAATAAAGGGTTAAAGTCCTCAGCTGTTCTTTAGATTAGAGAGACTGGAAGTTGATATCAGAATGTACTGTATTTCCTTTAGTGTATGTTGCATATTCAGTAAAACATGAGGTTTTTCAGAATATGGTTTCAGGCAGTCTCAACAAATCAACAAATGCTATGGTCTTTTTCAAAAATTCCCGAATTCAAGGACAAATACAGATCAAAACTCTGGTACCCTGAATGGACAAAACCAAAAACAAGGACATATTTTCAAATGGTATGTTAACAAACTGATTGCAACCTGGGTATGCTAACATTGGATAAGGATCTCTTAATGTAAGGCATCTGAAAATTCCTGATGACTTAACAGATTTGTCTGGTTTGGGTCATACAACATTTGCTTCAAACTATTCTTCTGTACCACAGAAAGAGGAAGTTTCCAGACACAATATTTAATTAGTACCTAATTAAGAGCATCAACGTGATAAGTGATGCAGGGTCTGGCCCCAATGTTTGTACCTGGATATGGGTAAACAGTTCTAGTGAGTCTTGGCTGTCTGACAACTCTCAGCTGTCATTGGCACTACATAGCCCAGAGAAGGTGCTGACGCTTCTTGGCAAGTATACACTAGCAAACATTCAAAGCAGTCAGAGAAATCCAATCACACCAAGTAAACCACTGAAGGGAAAATATGCGAGTCTGGATACAGTAAAATACACATGTGTATATGCTTTATATAGAGCCTAAGTCATTATTCCAATCATCTGAAAGAGTTAATCAGTTCCTTCGACACGTAATGGAGGAATCAGCTCTTCCAAGGACATCTTTAAGAATATGTTCACCCACGTAGAGTTGGTATAACTGCCAAAAACCAAATACTGTATTCATTTGATGCAAGTAAAATCCTTGATGAACTGCAATTATCAAATTAACTCACGTCTGGGGAGCAACCTGCCTTATGCCAAGCCACCAATGGAATAACTTCACTATGATACCTGGAAATATCTGGGATTATTAAATTTTTTTACCGTTAGGAAACTTTTTTTTAAAAAAAAAAAAAAAAAGGAAAACTGAGTGAGCTTCTCATACTTTCTTACACACTAACCAATTACGTGACCTTAAACTAGCCATTTCACCTCTCTGGACCTCTGTGTCTTCACCTATAAAATGACGGGATTAGCCCGGGTGCTTTCTATGAGCTCTTTCAGTTCTAAAATATGATTTGGTGCTGTGTATTTATATAGCATACTCCTGCAGATTTGAAAATCTCTCAAGAGACTCTCATTAGTATTCTCAATATTGCTGTGAGGCAGGCAGGTGGCAAGGTTTATTATCCCTATTTTTTTAAAAAAGAGACAATGAGACACTTTGCTGACACAGCACTCTTGACCAAGTAAGGACTAGAAGTTAGGTGTCCTAATACTAATCAAGAACTCTGTTAAACCACTTTGCTACTAAACTAAATGGAAAGCCTCTGATGAATAAAATATTCTCTGCTCATAGGGGGGAAATGTAGTTTGATCATCTCACAGAGACGTAATGGTTTAAAACAATGACTTCCAAATTGCAGCCCATATAATATTCCAGGTGGTTTTCTCAGTTCTCATTGATATATTCCTATGCATATTTTCTCTTTTCCAATAGAAATATCAAAATGTGAATCCACTAAAGTGGAAGAATGTTAAAGAACATGTTCAGTCAAAGTAAGAAAAGTGTCTGAGGTAATAATAATGAAACTTACAGTGGGAACTTTTCAGAGAATAAACTATATAATCCATATTAATATACAGAAATTATAGACAGAGCTCAATCATATGTATTAATGAAATGAGATTATCATCCAAGGAATAATTCAAACCATTTTTAATGATAGTATGCATTTATTAAAAACCACGAAGGGTCCAAGATTTTATCCTATTTACAAGCTAAGGAGTCAGCCTGCCAGAGTTTCGTGGATGCTGGCAGAAGACACAATATTCTTAGGTCAGAGACAAAGGATGTTATTAGTATCCATAAAGCAGTAGCCAGGTATCATTATTTTTGCTTTGGTTTCCCAAGCTCCAGTTCCCACAGGGTGGTGCAAAGAGGGCCAGATGACCTCTGCACACGCAGGCTGTAGCATTAGAGGAGAGGAATCCTGAGCTTAGGGATCCCGAATCATTTATCGTCATGGACAGTTAAGCACCTCTGCCCTTTTTTCCAGAGGGAGACACTACCTCTATGTTCCAAGGCTGCTCACTATACAATCATGTCTGAAAAGACAGTCCAGAACAAAATCAGTCAGTGCCCCTGCCTGCAAAAGTGCAGAAATACAAGTACAGAAACTCAGGGAGAAAATCTCCCAACAATATTTTCTGATTTTATTTGACTATCTGTGTATCTGGTGTTCTAGGAATTCTTAAGTACTCGAAGTTAATAATGAAATAATATTGACAAAGAATAGGACATTTTCCCTGGCCTGTACTCCTACAGGATGTCTCCTTGGTTCTGCTCCATCCCAATAGTTCAACGAATTCAAAGAAGATAAATAATTTCTTGGTTCCTACTTTCACTCCCTTTCACTTATGAAAGTGGAAGTCACATACGTGGTGACTGTGTATTCCCCAGAGTGAAGTGTGGTAGGTAAATCCTGGAAGTGCTACTCCTAATTATAGAACCTTGGCTTGGTAATTAAAGTCTTCTGTGTCTCAGCTTTCTCATCTTTAAAATGAGAGTGATAATGACACCTACATCTTAGGGTTTGAGGGTGAAATAACATAATTCATATATGGGAAACACTTAAAGTAGTGTCTGGTATATACATATTTGATAAAGGTTTTTCTGATAAATAAACTTTCCTAGCTAACACGACAAAGTTTATTCATCAGCAAACATCTTACCAAGCAAAGTGCCAAAGCTAACAGCATTATTGCTAAAACACTGACATTAAGATAAACATGCAGATAATAAGTAGCATACTTTATCATTCCCAGTTTGTTATTATGAACTAAGTGGGGAAAGAGGGAGAAGATTCAATCTAAAAAAGAAAACTATTTCAGAATATTTCATTGATTATTAAATGAGCATTTTCTCCTGCGCTCAAGATCAAACTGCTAATTTTGTTTCTTCAAAGATTATGAGATTATCATCAGTGAGCTGTGACCTTCCCCTCTGTACAGAAAAAGTTTGGTTTCATGGAAATCTAAATTGTTATTTTAAGTGGAAATGTGAAGGTCTTAAAAGTGGTCCAATGAAGAGTTTTCATTCCATACAAACAAATATAAAACAAGGAGAAGTAAATAAATGGCAATGACATTTTGGAAATGACATTTTAGAATATTTAAGGGACCACAAGAATGATAAGTACATCTCGTGTGCAACTGTCTTTGAAGTTCTAATCTCAGTTCATGCCACTAAATCATCAAGGAAGATTATTTTTAACTTGTTATGTAAAGGCTTTAGGGGAAAAAAAAGTCAAGGAGCTCTCTCTGAGTATGAAACGTCAAACAGAAAGAAGTTTTTGTACATTCTGAGTGTACTAAGGAGATATATGTATGAATCAGAAAGAATTAATTTATCCCCAAATTTTCCAAAATAGTATGAAGAGATTTACTATCTTTGGAATGATGTGTTTTCCTAAACATCTTCTTTGAGATGCTTTGTAAGTAGAATATTTGTGTGTGGCTAAACCACAGGACAGATTTAACCAATTAACAAAATATCATCACTGAAAACTAGATGTGAACCTGATTAGAGGCCCCTCTGGGAAGAACACCAGCATTCCTGTAGTTCCAGAGAACAGCTTTAACACCAGAGGCAGGAAGGACTCTGTAGTCCTACTGAAAGCCCAATCAACTCTCTCCTTTATGTAAAAGACTTTTTCCTCTCTCTGTTACCTTCTCTCCTCTCTCATTTTCCACTTGTCACCACTCTCAAGAACAAATGCAGACCCCTATCTTCTTACCTCTTTTAATCTATCTCTTTACCTAAAGTTAAAATTTCCATGGTGTCTTCCTTTCACCTAAAATAAATGATAATGTATATAGTAAGTAATGTTTCTCCACGTACTGAATTTTGCCAAATCCTTGTGCAACATTTGGATTGTAAGCATCCCCTTACTTTGGGGTCAGTGTGAGATTCTGTATTCATCATCTTTCTTCCAAGAGAATGAATTGCTTTTTTGGTAGTACACTGCCTACCTTCTTTTAATCATATCTTGAAATTTTTATTTTTATAATGGGAAACATAAACGGTGCCATCTCTGCAGTTGGGGAGAAAAGAGAAAGATCCAAATTTCTCTCACACTTTAATGTGGGTGAGCCATGATCTACTTGTTAAAATTCTTGGATTGCTAATAAAAGTCATAATATACCAAATGGTGGTAATTTGGATGAAACAAGCATATCAATCATTGAAGAATGGGCTCATGGCTCTTTATCTGAGCAGAATCATTAAGTAGAATTTATGATATATAATGTATACTATTAAGCAGCTTCCATTAAACTTGCCTGCCAAACTCATTCTATATAGAGGGACATTCCTAAATGCAAGATGTATGCAAGAGCGCCACCTATAGTAAAACTTCCACATTCATTTTACAATGTTAAAAACCCAGAAAATAACTAGATTTTGAAGAAGAAAATTTAAAGGAAAGAGAAATATCCAAGAAATAAAATGTGTGACTTAATTTATAAGTGAAAACCACATCCAAAAATAAATCGTATAAAATTTATTTGAATAAAATATATTCTTAATTTTTCTGATTAAGGGGGAAAGAAGCTCTGATTGTACAGATGATTTAAACCCCAGGAATAGCTTTTCTTCTAATTTAAATAAATGAGAATTCAAACAAAACTGTTACAATTTTTACTATTCTCCTAACAATCTCTATTTTACTTTTTATTAACTGTGCTTTTAGCAATCTGCTTTTTTGAAACCTAAAAACAATAGTCATTTAAAATACAAATAAATAAACTTCTTTCTGAGGTTTAATTTTTTAGAATATACATCATCCAAATACTTTAGTCCAGCAATAAATATAAGAAAAATGGAGAATTGCTAAAGAAATGGTGACTAGTACTACTGCTGGAGAAATGTCTTTTAGGAGTTGATATCCACAGAAATTTAGTCTTAAATACTTGTTACTTTGACCTAAAAGCTAATTATGAGGGAATCGAGCCAAAAAGTGAGATGAATAAAAAGAAATTTCGTTGGTATTACAGAGATAGTTGCCAGAAACAGCTTACAAATCATGAATCTATGCAGAGATGAAAAGTTGAGTCTAAATTATTATTCAGCTGGGTCTTTAAATCAATGGAGAGCAAAAAATGATTACAGTGGACCTTTAATTTTCAACTATAAAAAGTCAACATGGTGGCATGTACAACAGTGTTTTACTGCGGGCCATTAAGAGAGCCCTTTGCTTCTTCATCTCCAAAAAAGTATGTTTTTTGTTGTTGTTGTCGTCGTTGTGTGGGTTTTAAAAAAAAAAAAAAAACCTAAGCTAAAATCAATCATTGCTGCAGATCACACAGGAAGCTGCTCAGCTCTCTGACCAAGTGTGGTGTAGCAGGAAGCAAACCAGGGGACGATGATGCCCTGCAGGGACCTCTCATTATTTCACACTTGGGCCCTTTTGCTTTTCGTGGGCCCATTGTTCATTTTTGGTGAGGCTGGATTTTAAGTAGATTCAGGGCTCATCAAGCAAGGTGCCAAACAGAGAGTACTACAAACTGATGTCCTCTGTTTGCAGAGCTTGGGGAGCTGGGACAGCAGCCGCCTTCCCACGATGCACTGCGGCGGTGCTTCATCTCTGCCCTGGGAGGCCCACTTCCCAGGATGAGAGGATAATTCACTCGCTATAGCCCATTCAATCTTCAGCCTCTCGGCTGACGCTGCCAACAGAAGTGCCAATTAATGCCAATTACAATGGTGACTTTTCTGATATGGGCACCTACTCATATAGGCCATCAAACAGCCATCATATATTAATGACTGTCAGTCATTACCAATATGGGCGAAGTTTGAACTAGTGACCTAGAGGAGAACTGCTCTTTATCCTACTTCTAACTCCCTGAACCGTCCAATTCCCCTCCCCCTTTCTTGGCCAATGTTCTTAATTATAGTTTTGTACCTGAATAATGAATGTGCTACATTTTGACAGTGACAATTGCTGAAAGTGTGACAGCAGAAGTGCAGCGACTGTCTGCCATTTAGCAATCCCTGTCACAGCCTTCAGGCCAGCCAGGTCCAGCTCACACCTTCAGGGGGCACTACTATTTCCTTTGTCATTTAATCGAGTGCATTTTTTATTTGTCTTTACTACCCCTTAGAAATACGAAGAGCATTTTTATGCAGATAAATGTGTCATGGACTTTTATGCAGATGCTGCCATTAGGCCTTTCTTATCTGCTCATTATTTTGCACAGCCTTATGAGACAGAAACTCCCCATACAATTAAATATGCTGCAAATTAATCCAGTAGTGCACCTTTCCCTTTCAAAAAGGAAAAGCAGGTGAAACACAACAAACACTCTAAATGACAGAAAAGTGTCGAATTCCTTTCTTAAAACACATGCCTTACACTTTTCTTCCTGGAATATCATTATAATCCACTCTGAGGGTGCAAACTCCTAACTGACCAGTTGCTGCCTGCTGTCCGACTGGGGAGTTACCAAGTTTTCAGAGCCCCAGAGATTTCCCTCACTGAACTCTCCAAATGCACTGCAGCCTGGAGCCCGCAGCCTGCTGCAGTCAGGGCTATCTATCTCAAGTCTGTATTATTCCCAGATTTTGGAGAAAAACTTTAAGAGAAAGAAATTGTTACTAGGCCCCTCACTCTATCTTTCAAGGAGACAGAATAAAGACCCAGCAATTGCCTCCACATACCTCACACATCAAAAGAACAAAAGAAATAACCAAATGCTAGAATATGTCATGTTTCCAACTCCTTACTCTTTCTCTGAAAGTGGCACTCAAAAACATTTTGTGGGAAAAATATTCTGGTATTTGATTTAACTCCTCTACATCTCTCATGTGTTTCAAAAAGAATGATAATTCCTTTTAAAATATTTAATTCCAAAACATCCCTTTGGAGGTAAATGTTAAGTAATCTGCCCTGTTAAACTAGTGAGGTGGTGGCAAAATTAAGATTAAAATTTAACCCAAGGGGGTTTTTTTCACTCTTTTTTGAGGCCATTGATGTATGCAACTCCAGCAACCTCCTCTGTGGTGCTACACATACACAATTCCATGCAATGAGCAGCCGAAAAAGGACATATGATTAGCACCACTCTGCGGATAAGGAAAAGGAGGCTTGGGGAAGGGGGAAGGGAAGATGGCACAGTGTATAACTGGCAGAACCAGGATTGGAACCCAGGTATGGCTGCCTCCAAAGAACATGATTATTCAATATCTCACATAACTTTTAGTCCAATGGAGATTTATTTGAGAAACAGCCCAAGGTTTCATAGGACAATTCAGGTGGTCTCTGAATCTTTGAGATGGCTAGTCACTCCAAGTTACCGTACAGTAAACCAGGGGAGGCAACATCCAACACTAAATAAAGGTAGAAGAAAACACTCTGATTTCCATTTCTGCTCAGTGATGCTGATGCCATAAGAAAAAAAGGTAGGGAGGTAAGAAATGCAGTATTTTTAACACTCCAAGAACATAAATCCCAAAGGGCACCATCTAATAAAACTTTAAATAAAACACAATGATATTATTCCTATTAATAGTGACCATCCACTGAAGCCTACTGAGAGATTTACATACTTTATATGCTACTAATGTTCACAATGTATATTATTATTCTATTTAATGGATTAATCAACTGAGGCTCAACTAAGTTCAGCAAGTTACCCAAATGTACCGAGCTCAAGCTGGGATCTGGGCCCAGGACTCTCAAATTCAAACCTGAAGCTCTTTCTCACTGCATCGCTTCTCAGCAAGATTTTTGTTCACATGGCTTTCTATGTTATTTGCCTGGAGAGGTTAGAGGGTGGGGGGAGAGTCTCAGGAGGATATTTCTAAATAGATTAAGGAATCTGTCTTGGGCTCAAGAGAATAACAGATAGAAGAGTATATGGAAAAATATTTTTTGGAAAGTATCAACATCAGAAGAAAATATCAAAAATATTCTATGATGATTCTTTATCTTGGCAGCTTATTTTAAATGACAATGACATGTCCAAAGTTTGAGAGAAAATTGGAAAAAAAAAAATAAGACCAGTATCTTCTCCCTGAGATTCCAACATGTGTGAAAAATAAAAAAAAATAAATAATAATAAGACCAGTATACACAGCAAACAGACCACGTAAGTCTGGAAAAATAAATAAATAAAAGCAATCTTTCTCTATCCTAACCCTTAAAATAGTAACTGCTTCTTAAAATAGTAACTGCATCAGCTCGCCTGCAATTCAGAAGAAATTCCCTCCAAGTCATTGGCTTTTGAAAACCACATGTTGAGCTGTCCCTTGCACCACATGGAACAGGCAGGCTCAGACACAGCATTTCCTTTACGTGAAACATATTAAGATTCAAGAATCCCTTTCCAAGTACTGCATAAAAATGTATATGAAATATTATAAATAATCCTAGAGATAAATTTTCCCTTGAGACCGAAACTCTAATCCTTGATGTGACAGATCTTCAAAGGACACAGCATCATAGCAAGATGAGGCTATTCTGGACCAAACACAAAGAAATTAGCCTGGAAGATAAGCAATTGTAAGGTCATGGTAAGGAAATATCTAAGATCCAGGGATAATAAATAGTACCAGAGTTGAAATGCAAAGTCATGAAAGATTAAAGGAAATAATAAAATGTTTCTGATTTCAGGAAAGCTGAGTTGGAGGAAATGGGCCACACCCTGAGGAATTCACTAACAGAAAATCCACTACTTAAAAGTAGGCATTCTTTGTTGGCATAGCTGAAACCAAACAGCTTCCGATTCTGAGGAAGACTTACAGGGGATAGGATTGCAAGCATTTCTGACATTTTTAAACAATTGAGGATATCTTTAAAAAGAACAAAATAAATATATGAAACAAGGAAAAAAGAAATGAGGGTGGGGATTTGTTTAAAGGGATGTCACGAAAAGATGGGAACACAGAGAATGAAAAAGCAAACTAAATAAGGTACTAAACAAACTGGTTTAAATTTAAGACAAAAATTAAAATGTAAAGATAGAGCTCTGTGTGTGTCTTTTCTATGTTCTCACTCGAAAAACTAGCAATTCCTCACCCTTTAAAACCCTGAAGCCCTTCTCCTACTGACAAATCCTATCTGAACCTTTTTTTCTCCTTTCCCCACATTCTTCTTTCTAGCCTTGACTACATTTTCTTCCTCTGACTATATTTGGAATGCTACTATTTCAACTTTTAAACAGTTTGTATGCAAGATGTTGTTTTATGTAAAGAAGGGAAAAGATTGACAAATCTAAACCAAACAGGGAAGAATTATAAATATTTTGTTTCACTATTGCAGCTTTCTCCATATGCCTCAAATAAAACATTTCCAATCAAGCTCCACTTCTACGGAAAGCTTACCAACAAAATACATCTTTATTTGTATGTAACATGTGTAAATGTAATTAGCTTTTTTAAAAGAAACAATTGAAATATGTTTATGGAAAGGAACTGGATTTTTTTTTTCCAAATGAAATCTGAAACTGCACAAGATATTGACAGACTGATGGCTGGGTCGGTTGCCAGAAGCTGGCTAGGAAGTCGGTATGAAGGTCACTAATTTCATTCTGTTTTATTTCAATGGGACCTTGAAACAAAGAACACAGCCTTAAATAGGCAGTGAGGAAAGATGGGTTATTAAACTAGTGCTTTATTGTGAGTTCTGTGTAATTTTTAAAAATAGACAGTATTTTACCAAAATAAGCTTCTGAATTTTATCATAAAAGTAAAACAACTGAGAACGAGGTAAAGAAATAACATTTATAGCAGTGACTGATTTTCATTTTTACCATGTTTTCTGTATTTTCCTTTCTATTTCCCCAAATTATTATAATTTGAAGCAAATCAGCTTATTCCTCTTTTTTTTAAGTGGATGTCTGGGCTATGTAGGGGATAGTCTTTGGGGAATTTCTGTACTTTCTCCTCTTGTTTTAATAGTCTCTCTCAGATACCATCTTTTGTTTTATTATCTTCATTTTCTTCATTAATTAACAATGGAATCACACTAAGGCAATCCATTTCCCTACAACAGTTCCTCGTAAATTATTTTTTAATAATATTTACCTATTTAGATACGGGAAAGCATACCATACTCAATATAAGTAACAGCTAAAAATATTTGTTTTTGTCTTTTATTAAAGTAAATACCTCTGAGTAAACTCATAAACAGCCGGTGCTATGTGGTATGCATGAAATGACTATGCACAGTAGAATTGTAGTTTACAGAGGTCCCCTTAAAACACAAAACTCAAGAACTTGTCATTTGTGCCCCCCAAAAAGTTTTGATTTTTTTGAACTGAGAATTTATTTTCAAATATACATTATGCTGCTCACACAGACACACACACACACACACTCACACACACACATATTCACACAGGAGGACTGAGAATAAATGTAATAAATAGCACAAAAGGAAATTAACTGAAAAATAAATTAGTCAAAAGAAATCCAACATGCTCTACTGAATAGACATGAATCCAAAAGATAAATGAAAAATGAGGCATAAATATCAAGCAGGTCGCCCCAAATCCCACTAGTCTCAAGTTGCCATAGTTTCCCTGTTAACTTGAGTTATCAGCAGACCTGGGCAATATCAGGAATCCCCCAGTGGAATGAGGGCCAGGCCCAACCTTGTAGAGACTGTATAGCCGAGTCAGGCTCTAAAAATACAGTCCCCTGAGTGTCTTCTGCCCCAGGATAGAATAGAGAGTGTCTAAGTTTCCCCTTTGGCTACAGAAACTCTTCTACATTAAACAACTCCCTTCAAAACCAACAAAGGACGGCATTACCTGGTCCTGCGGAATGAATGTGTAACCCCAAAATTCATATGTTGAAACCCTAATTTCCAATGTGATGGTATTTGCAAGGCAGGATCTTTGGAAGTTAATTAGGTAATAGGGTAGAGCCCTCATGATTAGTGCCCTTACAAGAAGAGAAAGAAGAGAACTTGTGCATGCCCATGTTCTCTCTCTCTCTCTCTCTCTCTCTCTCTCTCTCTTTCTCTCTCTCCCTCTTTCATGCTTTTTCTCTGCCACGTGAGAACACAGCAAAAAGGCAGTGGTCCAGAAGCCAGGAAGAGAGCCCTCGCCAGAACCCAACCATGCTAGCACTCTGATCTCGATTCCAGACTCCAGAACTGTGAGAAATAAACGTTAGTTGCCTAAGGCACTCCATTGATAGTATTCCTGTTACAGCAGCCCAAACTAAGACACCTGGCTTGACACACCAGTGTGATGAGCTAATTTTTCCATTCTCTGCAGTATCCCCCTCTACCAACACTTTTTCAGACTCTAGCTGAAACCTCCCTCCTCACAGCTCCTAGAGCTGTGGGGCTTCTGGTGTTTGTAGGGCTGGAGGCTGAGAATTACGGTTTCCCTTTCCCCTCAGCAGCCTCCAGGCTGAACTTGCCCCCAAGCTGTCCCACTACTGCAACTCCATAAGGTGGTACCTGGCAGCAATTCCTCTGATACCACTGTGCCTTCCTGCTGTGTGGCTAGCACAACTGAAGGTTTCTTCCTTGCCATGAAAGAAGGGTGGGTGCAGCTCTGTGGAGCTCTGCTTTTTTATGGGTGCAGCTCTGCTTTTTAAAGCTGATCCCAGTCAAATCTCACACTTTCTCTGCTCCCTCTTTGTCCTGTCTTATCCTAATTCACTTCACAAAGCCAGAATTTTCACTGCCTCACAGGCAGTAGCAGGAAGTAGCTCAGCGACACCTGCATGTGCAAATTCCACCATTTTATTTATTCTGGCTCTTAAGTTCTTAAGATCTGATAATTGCCAACTGACTTTAAATAAGGACAAGCCCTTCCCCATGCTACCTGTGGCGTTCAGATCCCTTAGGCTTTCTCCTATAGGCCCCTAAACTTTCCTTGCTCCCGAAATATATTTTCATATAATCCCCAGAGTACCCTGTCACCAACTTCCCTGACCATCTAATCCAAAAAGGCAGGCACTCACTGTAGGCTTCATAGCTCTGAGTTTCTCTTCTTGTTTCTTTCCAGTACTCACTTACTTATCAAATTGCATGTTTTTAAATAGGAATTTCAATCAATTAATCATCCAAAATGTCCTTGTTTACAAAAAAGTTCCCTACTGTGGGGAAAAATTCATTAAAAATTTTAAAGGATCCCAGTGCTAAACAGTTTACAACCTACTTGGAAATTTACACACACACACACACACACACACACACACACGCATGCACCACACAAACACATACAGAACAGTAACAATGCTAGTGCCTAAAATCTATAATCAACACTGATCATCTTGTAAACTTTTTATCTGTCGTACATTAACTTCACGAAAGAATATTACAGTGGAACTGCATCTTCATGATTTTAACATATGAGGCATTAGCTTACATATCTTGCTTTTCAGAATTTCTGATTAAATGTTTTAATTTAAATGGAAAATAATATTTAATGTAATATCTAGCCTAAAGTGTCCCCGAAGCTTCAATTGCAAACAATCATAATAAAGAATGTTCTTGTTTAATCTACAAAATAAGTACATTTGATTTTAATTACTTGGATAATGACCAAGCAAGTACATCAGGCACATCCCTTCCAGGAGATAATGAAAGACACAGAGGAGCAAACAATATTCCTGCGAACAGACCATCACATTCTGACTCCGAGGATGACTCCACTAATGAAAATCTGTCTTTGCAAATGACTCATCTTCTGAAGACTGTTCTGAAGATGTTGGAAATCAGAATGATGCATGTGAAAATGAAATTAATCAATATGAAGATGTGGAACAGCAGTCTATCACAGAAGGGCTGTTTGATAATAATGAAATTGAGGAAACAGTCAGTGGTAGAGAAACAAATGAAAGCACAGGAAATGTCAATGGTAATAATGAATAAGTAACTAATTCTTGAAATTCAAGAGGAAGAGTTAGCAAACAAAGACAGATTATCATACAGATAAATGACAACGACTTCAAACTACAATTACTTTCTAGTTTATTCCAAGTTCCTAAGGCTATTAAAACCCTAATGTGGAGGTAAATTTAACAGAAAAAGGGGTCAAAATTTTTTCAAACTTTACATCAATAGTGAAGCTACAAGAGTGTCCAGTTTGGCTGGAGCAACAGAGCATGAGAGGCAGCCGTGGGAGATAAGACTAGAAAATTCTACTGGATTTCTAGGAGGCATTTGGAAACATCAATATGAATCCCCTTCTTTAATTAACTTTGCCTGTTTTTTGATCACATGGTTCCAGGTCAACTGTCCTATCCTAGTTCACTTTAGTTTGTCTCAACAATATGAGAGTTCTCAGTCTCTCTGTCTTCAACTGTTCTAAGTTCAGACTTTAAACTGTGGACTTTTTGTCTCAATTGCATGATGTTTATCAACTTTGTTTCCCTCATAAATGCTACTATTCGTAGTACCAATAGCAAATTCACACATCCATGTAATTGGTACCTGGAGGAAGTATGGTTTTCCTACACATCTGAAAGGCAAATGCCTTGAGATCTGTTTTTAATGCTATCTAAAAGATTCTTTGACACTTTGCAAATAATCTGTCTGTCATAAACATTCCCTTTTTCTCACTACAAAACTCCCCACTTCAAAAGAATCATTTGAAACCAAGTCTGTTTAGCCTAGTAAGCTATTATTAATATTTAACCCAGTCATATTCCTCTAACTTAATAGGTCACTGGCCAATAGTTCATACTTGTTCATCCTTTCCTGCTTGCAAATAGGTTTTTGTTTGTTTTGTTTTCTTTTTGATATAGTTTGTATATTTGTTGCTCTCAAAATGTGGCACTCCTCTTCCCCCTCACCTTCTACCAAGATTGGAAGCTTCCTGAAGACCTTACCAGAAACAGATGCAGGCACCATGCTTCTTGTACAGCCTGCAGAACCATGAGCCAAATAAACCTCTTTTCTTTATAAATTGCAGGCAGTCCCCAGGTTACAGACAGGAAACCTTCCTGAGAATCTCTTTAGGTTGGATTTGTATGTAATTCAGATCCCTGTAGAACAGTACATATATAGTAATAATAATAATAATACCGACAACATTTGAGGGTTCCATAGAGTAATGGTGAGTGGTTTGGACTCTGAATAACACCAACGATACTATTATGGCTCATATGTGATAATAATAATACAGTGTAATACAGTAATTATAATAATATCCCTGTACTGTAATAATAAGTTACAGAAACTATTGTGCTCTTTCAATTCAAACAAACAAAACATAAAAACAAACTCATACAAAAAGTTTAGATAAGAGATAGGAGAAATTTCGAAAAAGAGTAATAGAATAATAAAGGTTAACACTCACCGCATGTTGCATCAATGTCTTGTTTCCTGAAAGTGGCATTTTTGAGGCAAGAAGGTGGACTAACATTAATCAGAAGATGATGATGGAGATGGTGCCATAGAGGATGAAGTGGGCGCTGGAGAATCAGGATTTGATTCTGTTGCTGGAAGAAGGGAACTTACCACTAAAGTCAGTTTCTTGAAAAAGGTATGTAGGGTTGTCTGCACAGCGTTTTCCTATTTTTCATCATAAATGGCCTTGTAGCAGCTGATGTTCTCACTAATTGCACAGTAAACCTTTGTAAAGTGCTCGATGTCAGGATCTTGCTCCTCAAGCTTAGCAAATCCTGCTTCAGCAAGATGAAAGGCTTCAGCTAATTCTTTTGTCATAGACTTTCTTGGCTCGGGATCTTCTGATTCTTTGTGTTCTTGTGTTTCTATCAGCTGCTTTTCTGTGTATGTATGAGACTAGCCACTAGCGTAAAGATGCTGCACCAACAAACCATTCACACCATGAGGGTTTGTTTGCATGCCCCAAAGAAACTAGTTCCCAAAGTATCAATTTAATTATAAATTATCCTTATAGGATGCCTTGGGAGCCTGTTCATAAGTACAGAATGCCATAAATTGGGTGATCTGTAACCTGAGGACTACCTGTACTCAGTCTCAGGTAATCCTTTATAGCAATGCAAACAGACTAAGACAGTTTTTGTTTTTCAACAAACTCAACACATTACATCTTGATGTTATTTTTTCTTGTCCTATAACTTGTCAGTGAAGTTCTTCACAGACCAGACCTCACTCAACAACTCTTAAATAGTAACTCATCTTAAAAAGTTAAGGGACATTACATTGAATCCCAATCAATGAAAGAATTAGGATGGACAATGGAGAAATAGGGTAGATAACTATAATACCATGTGCAAATATTACTTTAATCCAATTATTTTAATTCAATTTTTAGAAATACATCAGAGGGATCATTTAAAATAAGAGCTGAAACATTGCAATTGGAGTTGGCATGTAGATCATTTGTTAGATTTTCTAAGTCATTTCTGTGAAGTTGTAAGAGCATAAACCATGTGGCAGAGTGTCAAAGATTGAATGAGAGGCATTTAGAAGTGTCAGTATGAACGAGTATTGAATGAGAAGTGAGGGAGTAGGGACAGCAAGTGTGGCCAACTCTTTCAAGCAACTTAAGGACAATGGAGAGAAGAGAGCTAAAACTGTGACTGGAAAATCAGGTGAGGACTTTTTGCAGAATGGGAAAACATTGGTGCTTATACAGGCTGGTGGGAAGAAGTGAACAGAGATAGAAATATCAAACATACAAGGCAGTGGTGGAATGGAACACGTGATCCAGTGGACAGAACACGTCCTCTGCACCAGTCCCTGGGAAGAGTACTGGCCATTAAAGATGAATAAGACCCTAGCTGCCTTTGCATAGCTCCCATGGGATAAGGGTGGAAATGGATAAGACAAGTCTATACACTACAAGGTATTACAAGAGCATGGAGACCATTAGGACTGTCAAGAAAACTAAACTAAAAAGCTTCACAGAGGAAGTTTGACCAGTAGATAAAATGTGAATGAAAATTCCAAGCAAAGAAAATAGTAAGTGAAGGGCACAGTGGTGTGAAATAATATATTTGGGGAATGTATTTAATAGAAAATAATCTATGTGGATAAATGCCAAAAAAATGGACTTAAAAGATAAATTGGGGACAGATATTTAATAGTAAAAAATATCATATGCTGTTAAAGGGTTTGAAATTGATCTTGCATTCCTGTATTCTTAAAACATTTTGAGAAGGGGCATTTTCAAGTTCCATTTTATTTGGCTTTGTGATGTTTTAATGCTGACTTTGATCATGCAGTATTTATGTAATAAAATAGTTAAAAGAAAAATGAAAGCATTTATCCACTTCCTACCATTTTCTAGGCATTGAGCAAACAACATAAACAAAATGAAATATTTACCTTCCGGAAATAAACAACATGAAGGAAAGACAGACAGGACCAAATGACTTGCGTTGGCCAATGAAATGGAAATAGAAGTGACGTGTGACATGTGTCCATATGGAAGCATAATTGTTGGTGTTTCATTGTCCAGTCTACTCTTTCCCTGCCATAGAAACCATGGCAGAACATTTAAATAGGGAAGAGACGTAACATCAAAGCAGCCCGGAATGTTTGGTCAACACCAGTAGGACAGCACAATTTGTATAAGTGAGAAAGATACTATAATGGATAAAGCCACAGAGATTTAGAGTTTGTTACTGTAGCCTAACATAACCTATCCTGACTAACATGCTGGGACAACATTCATGTCTCAGAAGTGAGTTGCCCAGTATTATTGGTATCAAACTTGTTAACAACCTTGTTAAATGCTCTTTTGGTTTTCATCAGTGTAGGACACTGCATTTTTGGTAAACAAAAATTGGAAACTAGTGTTTTTTCAATATATAAGGCTTCAATAATTCATAGAGAAGCTTAAATTTTTTGCAAACTTACAGATATTGCCAGAAGTGACATTATTGTGAGATACCCAGATCATACTCACTTTAACTCTGCTACAATCATTAAACTTCCCTCTAACCTTATTCCTCACAACTCCCATCACAAACCCTGCACTCCAGGAAACTAAACAATTGGATTTTCCCTCATACAATTTTTGCCTCTATTTGTTAACTTATACTATGTCCTTTGCCTAGAATGTCTTTTGCCTGCCATCGCCTAATATCCAAACCCAGTAAACCACATTATTCATAAAGTACTTCGTTGCTTCTTTACATACACAAGCACACAATCACACATACATATAATCACACACCTGTAATACACACAAAGTAATCCTTCCCACAAGTAAAAGAAAGAGGGAAGAATGAAATTTTAGCAAATACCTTACTATGTGCCTGACCTTGTGTGTGGCATTTGATGCATATCTTTGAACTCCTTGAGCCTTTATCTTCCTCTCCGTTGTGGTATTTAAAACTCTATATCTAATTATGTTATATATATTTTTGTCTGTTTATCACCTTTGGGGACAAAATCAAGGTCATTCACAGGGCCCAGACTGGGGTCTGACACGTAGCAGATTCTCAGTAAAATTTTTTATTTAATGAATGAATGCCTTCAAATATCTTTTTAATGTCTTCGACATATATTTATGTGTAAAAATGGTTCTGGAAGGGAAGAAATCTGATTCAAAATTAATATGGTTTTTTGCCTCTGATATTATGCCTGATTTCCTGGTTTACAAACTTATTCCAATGCCCGGCTGCAGGACTGATTTAAAACCTCATCCTGTCCAAAAAGAAGCACAGGGAACTGGGACCCTACAGCCAAAGGGACCTTCCTTATAAAGACATTTAGGGATTTTACCTGTTACACATATCTCATGAACGTGACCACTTAACTATCATAAAGTAAGACTCACTGTACCAGTGACCAATCAAGAGACATGGGTAAATTTGTGGGAGGAAGCCCAGAGAAACAGTAAAACAGCTTTAAGCTTCACGGGACACTAATTAATCATTTTGGCTAGAAAGCCCCTCTCCCCATGGAGCATAATGTCTTCCAAGGAAGGTTTGGATGAAACATTTCACCAGATGGATCCAGTATCTACATTAAGACTCTGCCACCCACACCCTTATGTATTCATTTATTTCTCCATAAAATATTTGATAGTGTATTGAGGTAGTAGAGGCTGTACTAACAACGAACCAAAGGATATATTGTATGACAATTCACCTTCAATTTTTCATGGCTCAGTGTGAACTAAAATGGAGGCTCATAATTAAAATAATTGTGTCATCAAATAAATATCAAGCAATCTGGAGTGATTTAAACTCAAGATTTTAAATGTATTCTTTTTGACCTATGAACCAGGGTGGCAGGATAGCACTGGCCTGCTCATCCTGCAAATGCTCAGGGCCTATTTTGCAATGACTTACATTTAGAGAAATAAAACATCTCCTAGACGTCAATGGCAAAACATAAATCTTTATAGTATACATTCCCTTTAGTCATTGTATTTAAATTTAAATAAGTGTTCCCATTTTTTGAGCACCTACAAAACAGGCATCATCATCCCATTGCAGAGATGAGCAAAGTGAGGCTGAGAGAGGTTGTTATGCAATTATTTGAATTCTAATGGGCAGACCAATATTCAAATTCAGGTCTTCTATAGCCAAAGCCCAGGCTCCTTCCAGAATTACACTTCATTATATAGTGCAACACGGTATCAAATTTTTATTTAAAAGTTATATACATATATAAACATGTAAAGAACAGGTTGGACTTATAAAGAAGACACCCATAGAAAAAAAAGATTTTAAGAACTTAACCTTCTGCTAAAAATATACTGTGATAAAAGAACTCAAGCACAAAATAGTAGTTTTATTTTCACCTAAGAAATTAATAAAGATCAGCTTTACTTGCAAGTCTTTATAGCAAAGGTTAAAGTAAATGTTGATAAATTAAGACTATTAACACAGACCAGTAATAGTCTAGATAGTAATTTAGTGACATTGCCATCTTACACTTTAATGAAATAAAAATCTGAATTGATTGTATAAGGAAAGACTCTCTTGTTTATTCTAATCTTAATATTATGGTTGATAATTTCACCAGCAGTCTTGATGAAAATACACCTGATATAGCAACACCACAGGAAACTAATGATCATAATGAATCTGCTTGTCGCTGAAGTACAAAGATACAGACTCATAAATCTTTTAAAAATTTCTAGAAGCAAACAAGTGATCAGGACAAACAAATTATTATTTTATCATTGTTTATATGTCTTCTACTTTATATTTATTATCTTAATTCCTGGGAAAAATGGCCAAAATACCTTTTTAATATTTATATTTAATTTTAACCTATACTACTTTCATTCTACAGAAGATTTTGAAGACTGAGTTTCAGAAACCTTTGTTTAATTGCCAGTGTGAGACGGCTATGTAATCTTTTATTTCCTCTTCATCAAAAGATAATAGTAGTAAACTGATAAATATTATTAGTTTCATGTCTTAATACAATGTTTTGCCTATTTTTAGGACGTTATGACTTGATCATAAATAATTATTCAAACTGAAAGTATGCATAGATGGCCATGTTTTAAAAAATATCTTTTGTTCCAAAAATATGTCTAAAAATCACCATATATTTTATTACTTTAAGTTGGTATTCTATAAAGAAATGAAAAGTTCAATAAATTACCCAGAAAGTTTCCATCACTGCTAAAGAAAATAAAACTAAATGAAATAAAACAAAAACATTTTACTCAAAGATGGTTGCAATCATTTAGATAACTCTCTCTATTGTAAACCTTCCTTTTTTGTTAATGCCTAGTCCAAATATGACCAACTTGTCATGAGCAGAAACTAAGTCTATGCATGTTGAGTTCAGATGAATAGGAGAAGGAGGTTATCAATCTACTTTTAAATGAAAATCAGAATATTTTTGATTATTTGATTATATTATTTATCCTTGTTTTTATAGAATTTACTATTTTCATAACACTATCATGTTTCCTACAATTACTTATGGGATAAAAAGCATTGAAATATATACAGAGTCTTCTCTGGTTAGTTCAATCTTGATCACACTGGAGCTAACTAGACTTGTTAAGTCTCATAAAACATAGCATGACAGCAGGCATGAGCACAGATTGGAGGTGGGGGACATATTCTCCTCCCAACTTCACATGGCATTTTAAAGTTTGAGCTCTGGTGTCAAATAAACTTAGGTTTTAATTCCAGATGTGCCAATTAATATCTCTGTGACATTGATTAAGCCACTCAACATCTTTGTGCCTCAGCTTTCCTCCTCTCTGCAATGGGAATAATAAACACCAGCCTCAGGGTCATGTGGTGAATATTGAAGGAGTAAGTTATGTAAGTGCCAGGCCCTGGCACGTATGAAGTACCATATAGATGCTGTTTTGATTGATGGAATATACTAGCCCCCACTTTACAACAAACTGGTCACCAAATCCAGTGAATTTTAACTTAGTATCTCTAGAATCCTTACCCGCCTTTCCATTCCCACCAGCACTGCCATGGACTCGGCCCTCACACCCACCACCTACAGCATTCCAGCACACTTCTAACTCATTCGCCAGACCCCAGTATGGCTCAACTCTCGACTATTCCACGTTGTCACTTGGCTCAAGATCTGGAGTCTCAGTTTCATCTTCTCAAAAATGGATTATAAATTTAGTCACTCATGAGATGGTTGGGAAGATGTAATAAATGGATTGTGAAAGTATCTTATAAAATATAAAACTCACTGAAAATATTAATTACTGTTAGGAAGAATTCTAACCTTAGCCAGGAGTGATTTATTTATTCAATGAAAATGTATCAATGCTTATTAGGTATGTGCAAAATTGTATGCAAAGTGCTAGTGACAAAAATATCAATGAAACACAGTCCCTAGCCTTGACGGAGCACAAAATCGATAGTGGAAACCCTTCATAGTATCTGTCCAGCCCAGGCACTGGTTTTCCCTGCCCTGAAAGCTATTCCCCACCACAGGGTGGGCCTGTGCAGACAGATAGGGATTGTGTAACTCCATTCCCCTGGACAGAGTGGATTGGACAGGGATAGACATCTGAAATAAGACTGACCACAAGATGTGCTTTCTCCAGAGAATTTGAAACTGAAATTCAGAGACTTTGCGACTGGTTTACAGAGGAGGTGAGATTTGGGTTGCCATCTATTGCTGCCTCTTCTATGTTACCTGGTCTTCCCACCCAGAGAGCTTTTCTCCAGCGTAATGCTTCACTTATGCCCTACCCTAGTGAAAAGGATTAGCTCCAAGCCCTCGTTCTAGTGTGCCTTGTCACAATCTACTTAACGGGATCGTGTCAGCTTGAGCTCCAACATGTAACATCGTTGAAGCTTTTCAAGCAAGGGGACTAGGTTGTCAGTTCCGTTACTTCCCCAAGATCATACAGTCTTTAAGAGATTCTGAACACAGTACTGTGATTCCAAATACTATGGCTTTTCCCACCATTCTGGGGTAGTGCAATGCTCTTGTGAGGACTCAGGTGGCTTTGAGTACACAGACTGGTGAAACTTGCAGAGCCTCATTGTCTACAGGTTCAAGTCCAGACTCTTTGGCATGACATTTAAAACCCTCAAGCTGGTTTCAATCAGTCATCATCCCTATCTATCTCTCTATATATCCATCATATCAGGCTTCCCACTCATTTTTATGCTTCCCTTCATATTACTCTCTGAGGGGCAGGGTGTTTAACCCACTTCTTGCATCTGTCAAGCCTTCTCTCTCTGTACACAGGCAGATTTCATCAGCCTCTACTCTGCCTGACTTTGCACTTTAATCATCCTTCTAAAATAGTAGTTAACTGTAGGTTCTCATTCCTCATTAGATTGTAAGCATGTGCCAAATTAGCATTTCTGTAGACTCACCATCAAACACATCTACCCAGGAAATAGGTAAGAGCAGAGATAGGCTTATAGAGAAACGAAGGGGATATGATCTGAGGTGTGGCTAAAGACCATCCTAGCAGCAGAACATTTTTCCCACTCAAGTAACATGATACTTGAACTCACACTATTAGGGATTTTTTTTCTTTGGGTCTAGCAATACTTGGTCTTCTATTAATATGAAAATGTTCAAGTAACCTAAGTGTAAATTAATTTGGAATACATTTCCTCTGTGACAAGAGGAACTAAGCCATGAAAAGAAGCAGGTGCATAAGAAATGAGGTCTAGAAAAGAAAGGAAAGATCAGAGAAGAGGGGACATCCTGATAGCAAAATATACACTTGGCAGGGGTGAGGAATCCTGCACCAAATTGATTAGAAGAGCAGCAACAGACATCACCATCACTGGTATCACCAGGATTTTGCCTCATTCTCTCAAAGAATTTGCTGCAACTGAAGGTTGAAATGTTGTTTCAATTGATTTTTAATACACGACAACTTACATTTCCTTTTGCCATTTTGCTGTTGCAATTGAGAAGGCACCAGCTGTAGCATTAATAGATGAGAAAGTCCAATATACCCATTTTGTAAAAATAATTTGATAATGTAGCAGAATCAATTTAGTTTTTGATCAGTTTGCACAAGATGCTAAATACTCGTCACTTAGTTCCTCATGGTACAAACGGCCTAATGTTTTCTTTTTACAGTAGCAACATGAAACATGGTAAAGGCTGAGAGACCAAGGAGAGAAAAAAGCCCAACCCTGTTTCTGCTTTGCCACTAACCTGGTATGTAAAATCAATCACCTTGTTTAATCTGCATGTAGATTTTTTTTTTCATCTTCAAAATTAGGATAATAATGCTGCTCCCTCTCCAATAGCAGAAAATGACAGATAGCTAGTTCAGTGCATTAAAAATAAAAATTGACCGATTTTATGATAAACAAGGTGAATAAGATACATCCTTGGTGACAAAATGGCCTCATGATGAAAAGTATTTTATGAACAAATACACATAATCATCTTTAATTTCCTAAAAGAAGGCCTTTCAAAAACAGTTTTAAAAGCCAACACACTTCACGACCTCATATGTAAAATAAAGGTTTGTTTTCATTTGACCTTTTCTTGTGGAATCGATGCTGCCATTTCTGGTTTTAACAGTCGCAATTAACAGCATACTGGTAGTAAATTTTTTTCTATGAATATAAAACTCTGGTCTCATTACAGCAACAACAATAGTAATAACATCAAAAAAACAAAACTTGCATGATCTCATTTAATTCATGCAGTTAATTTTACAGGTAAGGAAATGGGAACTTAGAGAGTTTGAATAACTTGGTCATAGTCACACAGTCAGTGGAATTGCAAAACTCAAAACCACACTAAAGCCTTGGTATGTCCAGCTTGGCCACAGTGTTTCTGGCACTGGTGGGCTTTCCTTTTAGTGCCGGGCTGTTATGGAACACACATTTCAACTAGACTTGCCAGAGAAACTTCTAAGAAGTAGGCACTAGAGTACGTAACACTACATCAGCCTGCCATCTACGTGGTATTTCGTGGTGTTCAGAATGACTCATAGTGACTATAGAGTTACACTATGAGCATTGTCCTCCGGAAATCACAGTTCTTCATTTTCAGGCACTATTCTTTGGGTATCTGTTCCAGGCCTTTGTATTGTAAAAGAACATCAACTTCTGGCTGAGTGCAAATGGAACTTAAAAAGACAAGATTACAGGTATTAATATCAAACAAAACTCCATGTGAAATACCCTTTAAAGGACAAATATGCACATATTAGCCATCTATACAGAATTACAACCTTCTCTTTTACTATGTTGGCTGTTATAATTGACCAAATACATTGCAAAAGTATTTAAATCTAAGAACAATTCCCTTTCCCTATTAGTTCCCTCTGATTTTTGTTTCTGCCAGCACACTCCATGTCAGTTAACAACTATACTCTCTACATAATTCTAAAATATTGAACTGTATGCTAAATAAGTGAAATATTTTAAGATAATGTCCTGAGGGAATAGTATTTCATATTATAACTCAATACGCCCTAAGGTAATTATTCAGATATCAATATGCAAAATAGCAGTATGCTGTAGCACCCTATATTTCTTTTTATTTTGCTTCTTTGTAGCAAGCAATAAATTTAAAGATGCAAAGAAAAAAACATTAAAGGAAAAGTTTGCAGTTGATTTTATTAAGGAGGTTGTTTGCCGAGGGAGAGAGAAATTTCACTTGGTCCTTTCCTAATTATTCATGTAAATTAAATTCTACAAGTGAAGAAAATTCATAAAAGTCATAGTTACTCATCTGAGAGGGAGATATGGCATATGAATGGGGCCCATAACCTCGGAAGGTGAAATGTAGAAAATATCACAAGCAACTCCCACATTAAGTGAAGTGAACCAAAAAAAAGGGAGATTCTTGGTGTGAAGGAGACTTCAAGGATATCCTCCCTAATCGCCTCTTAATAGTCTCAAATCTCTGACACAGGAAACAAATCAAGAATTCAGAGAACATGGAATTATTAATCACTTATATTTGATACCACATGTAAGCACTACTAGACACATTTTAAATTTTATAAACCTTTTAAATATAATGTTTAAAAAGAAACACAGATTACAATTTAAATTTTTTAGACATCTGTATTCGGCATATCCTAAAAAAAGTGAATTGCACATTCTCATGTATTTTCTGAAATTCACACTGTTTTCTCCTCCTGAGCCTAAAATATGTTAGGATAAAATTAAATAATAAACTACTACAGACTTGTTCAATATTCAAAGTGGACTTAAATCAAATATTTATTGAACGTCTCTCGTGTGCAAGACATTGTATTATACTAAACAACACAATAGCATTTCTCATTCAGAAATAAACAGTTTAATCAATTCTTTCACAAAAGACTTAATGATTAAATAGAAAGTGTGTTCACTGATTATGAGAATGTCAGCTTGCATCTCCTCAGGATAAAGTTCAAAACTGTGCAGAAAGGAAGAATAAGCCAGAGTGGATTACTAGTTGCACATGGAGGATGAAGACAGAGAAAACAAAGATAAAGCCAAAGATAAAGCAAAGGTAAAAACTGAGACAGTAACAGAAATTGGGAGAGAGCGATGAGACCAAGACAACAATTTAAGCGTCATATGTGTTCAGCTTAAAGTAATAACCAGATATCCCAGGACAGATGTATAGAGGTCACAGAAGGCATTTGACAAGAATTTGAGAGCTCTAAAAGACTGTCTTAAAAATACACAGTGAGAAAGAAAGTACCAGGAGTACCTGCAGCTGAGAGACAACCGCTGAATCTGACTAGGACAACATTAGTGGCCTTCCGAATAGATCATCCAAGAAGATATATAAATGCCCAATATGCACATGAAGAGGTGTTCAACATCAGTAATCATCAGGAAATGTAAATCAAAACTACAAAGAGATACCACTTCATACCCTTTAGGATGGCTATTATAAATATATATATATAATTTTTTTAAAAAATCAGAAAGTAACAAGTACAGCAAGAATGTGGAGAAATTGGAACGCTCATGCATTGCTGGTAGAAATGTAAAATGGTGCAGTTTCTATGGAAAACAGGTGTGAGGGAGCTATTTATCCCTTCTGCCACGTGAGGACACAGCAACAAAGCACCATCTATGAAGCAGAGAGCAGGCCCTTACCTGACACCAAACCCACCAGCACCCTGATCGTGGATTTCCCAGCCTTCAGAACGGTGAGCAATAAATTCCAGTTGTTTATAAATTACCCAACCTAAAGTCTTTTTCACTTATACCTGAGGCTGGCAAAATGATTCAGCAATGTTTAAAGAATCCAAAAATTAAATTGCTGTGAAATTAACTCTACTAAATACTTTCTACATAATACCTTCTTTGATCCTACAACAAGCCTGTGAGGTAGATATCTCAAATTTCAAAATATCAAGTTCAACACAATAAAAAATAGTGGACAGCTACTAAAACATATCTGTTTTTCTTTGAAGAGTATTCAACCCTTCAATGGATTGGAAGGGAGTCATAATCTCAGCTCTTTGCCATTAGTGTGCCCACAATTCCTTTTGTACTGTCCTACCTACTTGTTTTCAAAAACCAATTGACTGATATTTTTAGAAAACCTTTCCTTTTAGGTAAAAATTTAAGAGAATTATACTTTTTTTATTATTTTTTTCTTTGTATCCCATGTTTATATTATTTCTTAAGATTTTAGTGGTAGACACTACCTCTTAAAGTTCATTTATTCATTGAGCAAAATGTTTCTAAATAATTATTACTTATTTTTTCAATGAATTATCATTTTTTGAGCATCTACTATATGCCAAGTATTATATCTGATGCTTGGTAAGAGGAAATTGAGGGGGAAAAGGAAAGACAATTGAAACAAAAAGAAAAGGGCAAGGGCAACATACATAACCTAAACATTTGTACCCCGGTAATATGCTGAAATGAAAAAAAATAACAAAATAAAATGGCATTAAATGAGGAAAAAAAGAATATGTCCCTGCCTTTCAAAATCTTATAACTCTGTAATAAAATTAAATATATACACAAAAAACTATACATCAAGTTGGTAGTTATAAACATCATTAGAGTGATACAAAAATAGACATTCTTAAGATTGCCCTCACATCTGTCTAGGAGAAATAATAGCACTGCCCTTTCAGAAATATATCCCAAGAGTCAGGTACCTTGCTGAAGTCTTCATATACATAATTTTCAAATTTGTGGGTTGAGAATTGTAGCATGTAGCAGACAGATTCTAATATGTGGTCCCAATTATTCCCACCTCCTGATACTCACATTCTTAAGTGATTCTCCCCCGCTTGAGCGTGGGCAGTATCTGAGATTTTCTTCTAGTCATTAGACTATGGCAGAGGAGAGGAGATATTATTTTCTTGATCACCATATATGAGATTATAACAACTGTCTTGCTAGGAAAGACTTTCTACCTTGCTGGCTTTGAAGCAGCAAAAGTTTACTTGGTAAGAAGCTGAGGGTAGCCTCCAGCCTCCAACCAGCAAGAAACTGAGGACCCCAGTTCAACAGACCAGAAGGAACTAAATTCTGCCACCAATCATGTGCACTGGGAGGCAGACCCTCCCCCAGTCAAGCCTTGAGATGAGACCATAGCCCTAGCTGACAGCTTGATTGCAGCTTTCACAAGTGCTCCTGATGCACAAAACTCAGCAAAGCCATGTCTGGACTCCCGACACACAGAAGCTGAGAGATAATAGTTGTTTGTTGTTTTAAGCCATGAAGTTTGTGGTAATATTGCTATACAACAATAGACAACTAATACGGATATTATGCCATTTTTCAAATTTAGAAACTGAAATTAAGATCACAAAGAACCAGAAATCAAGCCCAAATCCAAACTGAAATTAAGATCACAAAGAACCAGAAATCAAGCCCAAATCCATGTTCAGACAAATTTTATTATATTGCATTTGAGAAAACTGCATTAAACGGCAGGTATGTGCATGAAGTCATAAAGTAGGTGGAGATGGGGGAAGCCATTTCTGACTGATGGAATGTCTTAAGTGAAGGCCAGAGACAAGAGTGTGTGTGCTATATTTGACAATGAATGTCCCAAAGAAAGAGTAGTTGCTGATATCATAGATATTTCTGCAGCCTTCTCCTTTAAGAACTTTATTACTCTTAATAAGTTCCTAATCAAAACGTTTGGTGTTCCACACAAATCTCAAATTTTCTTCATCAATCAAATAAGGCTAAACATCCTATAAAGTTTAATATGTTTTCAACATGTACTCCATTAATCCTATTTCTTTCATTTATACCAGTATCATATTTAAACAATGGCAGTTTATTTATATAAACTTTTAATTACTAAAAGACACTGCTATTCTATGTTGTTAAACATCACGGTACCCTAAGCATAGTAATTTTTCCAAGCTTAATGTATAGCAATACATGCTATTTAAATAATAAATCTGGAATTTGAGGAAGCAATTAAAGTTTATGAGAGTAAATAAGAAAAGGTTCAAAAGCAACAGAGCTTTTTAAGTTTCTGTGGCAAATACACTCAGACATTAATATAGCCAAATAATCCAAAGGTAGCACTATAAATGGGAAGCTAATATTACAATGCTTGTATGCAGTATAAAGTGTATGCACTTCACAAATTTTACATTCAAACAGTGCAAAGGAAACGCAGCTTTTATCTAAACCTTTGGAAACAGTTGATCACCTGCTGAGTCCAAGGAGAGTCTAAAGTTTTCTGTCATTTATACGCAGTCTACTGCCTTAAATATAAAATCATTGGCTTACACAGTGAATCATTATAAATCTCTCACAAGCTTTTAAACCAATCAGTCAAGCTTAGAACGCAGTGATTTGGAGAATCATAGCTCTGAGGCTTTGGGGCCTCACTGTGCAAGGGTAATAAATGTAAATGATTTTGCAACTTGTAGAAACATAGGTTAGTTCGCTCTTTACCTCCCAAGGAGCAACTGGGTTTGACTAAGGAGGTTTACTGTGATCCTAGGGAAAAAAATCTATTATGTCATTTGCTTTCCTGAATCCTGGGGAAAAGAATAATATAAAAAGCAGTTAATCTGTTAAGCACACAAAGCTTACTATATAGAAAACTGTCACTCAGAAAACCTAGATTTCTTATGTAATTTGTAGCCTACCCAGGGAGAAAGGAGCCTTTCTAAAGCAATGTTCTGTTAGCGGTGCCATTCACCCAGTTTTCCCGGCTCTGGGCAAGAGAATCTTAACTACAACAATCAGAGAATATTCATCATGTGTCATCGCCATTCTCAAAATATATATATATACATATATATATTGCAGTCTTTGTGAAATAAAAGTCAAAAATTTGAAAATAAATCTTTTGCAGAGTTCGAATACTGTTTATTTTTCATTTTGAGATTTAATTTCATGAACAGAGCAAATGGATTTACTGAGAATGATAGCAACATTTAAAAATGAGAATTATATACATACTATCATACGGTTAATTAAAGCTTAATTACATACCACAGAACTATAGATGATGGAAAGTGAGATTTTGATTATATTTATCATTTATCCTCACTAGAGACCTGGTAAAATCTCTTAACCCAAAATGGATAATAAAATATAACTATTGTAGGTCTGGCCTGGATTTGTCAGCTTGTGTTGTTTTATTTCTGTTGATGGTTTTTGTGTCCATGGTCATGTCCCCTAGTGTCATCTGCAAGGTCATATTATCATAGCATCAGAACACTTTTCTCGATGTTCAGATTTCAAATAAACAATTTTCTCACACAGGCTTTGCCAAATTCCTTCTACTCATCACCTTTCTCGCCTTTCTCGCGCCTATCTGAGCCCTCATTTGCCCATCCGTGCCTTCTGCATGCTCCGCCTTCACGCAATGCTGATGCAAAGAAGGCAGTTCTAATACCCTTTTAGTAGGATTCCTAACTGAAGTCCAACTGGCAACGAGAGAAAAAAAGTCTGGCTACCCACAATGGGGAGAAATATAGATAGCATGAAATATTCTAATACAAAATGTTTTCCCCCCACCCTACACTCTCTCCTTGCCTCCTGCTGTAGTTGTTTGAGGAATGCTTTGCTCCTATTTCACTATTTTGTACCAGATGTCATGTAAGCTAAGCTTACAAATGCCAAAGGCTAAAAACTGTATATTGCCTTATTTAAGCAATGATTTCTACTTTAACTGGGAGGAGAACTTTTGGAGAAGGTAAGTCCTGAACCAGCCGAAAAAGGCCAGCATATGAACAAAATTTAAAGATAGACATGTATGGTTGCAGTATATGAATATACAACACTCTCCAATAAATACATTTTTCTTGATTTACTTTTAAACTATAATGAAACTTAAAAGGTTCACGGCACAGAAGCTAGCATGGCATACAGCAAATCCTCATTTCTATAGAATAATCAATGCCATCTATATCAAAATAAATTATTTCTTTGAAAAATTTTTATAATGGTTATTAAAAGTAATTACTTATAGAATACAAGAAATTAAAAGCAAGCAGAAATTGACTGAAAATTGGTTCAAAAAATCAATTAGTAGAAGCAAGGAAATTTAAGAATAAGATAGAACATTTTGAATATAGTTTTATAGTTTTTCAGTTGACTACATTTCCCTCTTTTATCCTCAAACATGAAATTTTTATAAACTTTGTATATTGGTGAAAAACATTTACTGGTGTGTGAATAGTTGTCAATTTCATTGTTTGGTTTTGTTGTTTAGAGACAGGGTCTCACTGTTTTGCCAGGCTGGAGTGTAGTGGCACAATCACAGCTCACCACAGTCTTGAACTTCTGGGCTCAAGTGATCCTCCTGCCTCAGCATCTCAAATAGCTAAGACCACGGCCCTGACTAATTTTTTTTTTGTTTTTTGTTTTTTTTTTTTTAGAGATGAGGGTCTTCCTGTGTTGCCCAGGCTGGTCTTGAACTCCTGGCTTCAAGGGATCCTCGTGTCTCAGCCTCCCTAAGTGCTGGGAATTTCATTGTTTATTGAAACCTTTAAATTTTGAAAGAAGTTTTCTTAAATTATATAAACTATTTATATAAGATATCGACAATAGTAAAAATTCTAGTATCTCTGCTTTTTGTATATTTCAAATATATTTCAAGAGAAAATGGGCCCAAATAAGATCTTATGAAAGATTCTTGTTGAATATAGGCAAAAAATTTTGGCACTACAGTAAAACAATGTGATGAGTATATAGGAGATTATTGAATACTTTTTCCTAGAAATCTTTCCAAAAAAATCATTCTTATCTACTTTTTAAAATAGAATAATTAATTTTCTGAAAGTAAAAGACCTGACCAAATGATTGCTCCAAGATCCCTCAGAAGTGATTCTAGTATGGCCTTCATTTCTTGTTTTTGTTTTTATGTGTGTGTGTGTGTGTGTGTGTGTGTGTTTAGACATGGAACAAATGAACCCTAGTGTTTTTGAATATTTATATTATTACTAAAAGTTATATATATACTAAATATCCCACTAAAGCTTTATGTCTATGAATTGAAGCTTTATATTTCATGGTCAAATTTTCAACCATTATTATGTACAATGATCTAGTTACATAGTTTATGAGTTAATTTATTAACATTAATTATTGTTCATGTAAAGCTAGAAAATGTGATCTTTAAAAAACTAAGTTTAAATATAATATCACAGAGCCAATATTTCAACAGTAACATGAATCAGGTAATAAATAGCTCCCTTTGATCATTGTTTTTAAAGTCTCTTGAACCATGCTTTGATTAGTTCTATTTAATATTTAACATCTGGTTAGTCAATTTCAATCTGCTGGAAAACACTGCTGGAAAAATTCTATGCTGACTAAATACATTTATAATACTACAAAGCTGACATGTAATTGATTTTAGTTCCCCTAAAAGGATTATGTTAACTTTCCTTAATCTATATATTTGTATTTTCTGCAATCTAGTGAATTCACACCAGGGATGCTAAATTTTTAGTTCTTATCAATATTTTATGTACAGTTGATAGGATTATATTTTAGTCTAAGTACCACTCTCCAATTTTTCTCTTGAAATGAAAATAACATACTAAAATATATTATTGCCCAGCTGTAGCACTAATACAATGGAGTTTACAGGCTGGCTGCAGTACCTCAAGTCATTGAAAGGTATACTGTAGTGAAACGTTTCCTACAAGCTATCAGACCTCAGAGAGATTTTTAGATTCTTTTTCTTTAAAGTTGTTAAAGCTTTTTTCCCCAGAGTTCTGGGTTTGTTTGGTTTTATTTTAAGTAGTATCTAATTTAAGAAATTGAGGCTTCTCTCATCATTAAATAAAGCAATGTGGAATGCTGAACAGACATTCTATTAAATAAATAAATAAAAGCAATGGTTGCAAAAATTTATTTAAGCTAGTGTTTGGTTATCAGTCACTTAAGATTATTTCATATAGTGCATATTTATATATAAGAATGTCAAATTTCTAATCTATAGCCATTTCTATGTAGGCTATGAATTTTATAAGACAGAAATTTTGGTTTTGTCATGATAACATTGACTCAACTATCAGAGAAGTTAATTTTTTTAGATAAGTAAAACTTACTTTTAGTCTATTTGGTTTCAAATATACAATGTGTTGAAATTGGTGGGTTTTCTTTTCATTTATTTTATGTGGTGGGAGGTGGGTAAAATCAAAGTGTGATATAAAAATTATGATGACAATGTTCTCTACATATGATCTACCATTATAATTATAACAAGTTAGAAAGTCATTAATTACGGAAAGAAAGAATAGTTAAAGCAATACTAAAAGAGTAATAAAACCTTTCATTCTCAAGAAAAAGTTACCAAAAATTGTGATATTTGGCAGTAAATACACTAAAGGAAATAAAGATCTTTCTGCAATCACAGTGGTTGGTTTTCCCAACTCTACCCAGTTTCCATAGGTCTGCAATAAACCATGTTTTCTACAGCCTTTGGATACTAATAGTGCTTGAGCCAGTACTGAGCATGTGTTTGATAAATAACTAATAAATATTGTACTTGATAAATAAATATTGTACTTGATAAATTGGTGGAAATGAAATATATACAAGCAATGAAAGCTTGTATATATTTAATAGCAAGTGATTATTTTTAATGCATATAGTAAAAGCTAATTTAAAGGAAGTCAACAATGTTGGTTATTGAAATTCAGCATTTGCTTTCTTCTAATACAATTATACTGTTGCTAGAACAAAACTAGTTACGTTGCTGAAATAAAACTGGAATTTGTTGTAAGGACTTTGGCTTTTATTCTGACTGAAACGGGAAGCATTTGGAGAGTTTCGAGCCAAGTAATGACATAATCTGGTAAGTGTTTGTTCACTGTGGCCACTGTGTTGAAAACAGACTAAAGGAGGTGAAGGTAGAAGTCAAGAGACCAATTGGGAGGCTATTGCAACAATCTGGGCAAAAGATGATGGTGACTTGGACCAGGGATGGAGTAAAAGAATTTAAAAGTGCCTGGATCCAGAGTGAACCATAATGTAAACTATGGACTTTGGGTGATAATGACATGTCAATATAGGTTCATCAATTTGTGACAAATGTACCACTCTGGTAGAGGATGCTGGTAATAGAGGAGGCTGTGCATGTGTTGGACCAGGGGATATATGAGAAATCTCTCTTCCTTCCATTCAGTTTTTCCGTGAACCTAAAACTGCTCTAAAAAATAAAGTCCATTTTTTAAAAAGTGGTTAGATTCTGTGCACATATTTTAAAGATAGTACTAAAATATTTGGTCAGAGAGAAGACATAGGCCAAAGGAGAGAGAAGAGTTGAGGCTCACTCCAAGGACTTTGACCTGAGAACATGGGAAGGTTAAGATTGAGATGGCCATTAGACATCAAGTAGACTGAGAAGACAGTTGGACATCGGAAGCCACTGGCAATTATGACAATGGTTGAGCATGAAAGACCTGTGAAGTCTCACCTTTCTCAAAATTTTACCAACCTGCCTGGGGCAAAGGTCATTCAATATATCTAGAAAGCTTTCAATTGGTGAAAACTCAGAGATTTGGATGGACATTATATTTGCCTTAAACTATAATGACTTTGTCAATTCAAGTCAAAAATTCAAGTGTTATGGGTTCAGGAACTGCAAGATAGGAAAGCGAAAGAGAGCAGGAATTTTTTTATTTATTTAATTTTAATTGACAGATAATAAATTGTATATATTTATCATGTGCAGTTTGTTTTGAAATGTGTATATATTGCAAAATGGCTAAATTGAGCTAATTTACATATGCATTACCTCACACACTTAACATTTTTGTGGTGAGAACACAAAATCTACTCTCATAACAATTTTCAAGAATGCAATGAGAGCAGACATTTTTACACAGTTATATTCTTTCTGACATCTTGTGGGATTTTCTGGAAGTATATAAAATAGCAAGCACATTTGTAGTAATTCCATTCTATTTTAGCAATATTTATTGAGCATTTGTGATGGGATCGTTGCCAAGGGGCCTACACATTAAATAGAAATCCCATAAATTTTGCAAAAATATAAAATATTATGATTCTCAAGATACCTATCATCTAAAGGGGAAATATACACAAAATAGGAAATCTGCTTCAAAGGCAGTGGCTTTTATACTTTAATGTTCAGAAGAATGTCTGTGTCCAAGCCCAGAGATTCTTTTGGTAGATCTGGAGTGAGACCCAGTATTTTAACAAAATTCCATGTGATTCTAATGAAAATGATCTTGGCTCTAAATATTATAATAGGTTTAACTTTCAAATGTATGTAATGAAATTATCTTTATTAATTTATAATGTTATATGTCTAACCTAGATGTAAGGAGAGGGTACTCTGTCCCTTGGGATCTAGGCAAGATTGGCTCAAACTCTAAAACCTGGTCCTATAGAAGTATAAAGCCCTCTTAAAGATTTCTATATACTCTGGGGAAGTAAATTTTTAGTCTTATGCTCAGTTCTGCCTCTCAGATAACTGCTTCTATATATAGTTGATTCATGAACAACATGGGTTTGAACTGCACAGGTCCACTGATACGTGGATTTTCTTCCACCTGTGCCACCTCTGAGATAGCAGGACCAACCCTTCCTCTTCCTCCTCCTCAGCCTACCCAATGTGAAGATGATTAGGATGAAGACCTTTATGAGGATCCACTTCCACTTAATGAATTATAAATACATTTTCTCTTCATAATTTTAAGTAATGTTCTCTTCATCATTTCATAATGATTCTCTTATAAATTTTTCTTTTCTCTAGCTTACTTTATTGTAAGAATATAGGGTATAATACACATAACATACAAACTATGTGCTAATGGACTGTTGATGTTATTGGTAAGGCTCTTGGTCAACAGTAGGTTATTAGAGAGAGAGCAAGCAGGCCAACTAGAGACATCACTTGTTGGACCATCCTAGCTGGAAGGTGGAATATTGGACTGAGGAGAGCGGAGAAGAGTCACAGCTCAAGTGTGGATCACAGAGAGAGACAACAGAGACATCTGGGGAACCCAAAGAGAAACACTGCAAAGCTGAGAAATAAGAAAATAGAGAAGAGAAGACAGCACCATGGATCAAACCCTAAGAGGCTGAGAGCCCAGTGAAAGGGTTAGGGGGTTTCCTCTTCCCCACCTAGGTGCCCTTGGTGAACAGTGGGACACAAAGTATATTGAAGGCTTTTCCACCCTCCATGAGCCCAGGCATGGCAGCTAAATAGGAATAGTGGGGAGAACCAGTGAACCGCAGGTGTTTGGGTGTCCATAAGAGACACCCATGGGAGAGTGCTAAGTGAGACCAGAGTGCCAGCTTTCTTACACCTAGACACTCCTCCTCTGCACCTCCCCTATTCATAGCATTAAAGAAAGTAATTTGAGCTCCAGCCAAATGGTAGCCATGTGGTTCCCATTGCAACCACAAGAGTACTTTGAATTGAGAAGCTTATGAATGGCTGCTTCTCTATGGAGGGTGCATGCTTCCAGCTGAGCTCACCACAGAGAGCAGGGCTGCCACAATTTGGGAGCTTCCTGCCTACCAGCATTTCATGGGGTCACATGCTGGTGGCTTAGATAGGTGGGCTGCTCCTGGTGCCCCCAAGTCATGAGAGCTGTGCAGGGAGATGCAGGGGAGAAGTCTCAGTCCTGGACTCAGATGGTGAGAAAACTCTTGCAGACATATGCCACAGGATAGTGTGGAGAGGTGCTGAGGATGGGGAACCTGTGAGTGTGCCCAGCCTCCACCCCCACCGGAGAACTGCCACATTGGATAGGGGTGTGGCACTCTGAGAGAAATAGCCTAGCCCCTGGTTCCCATGGCAACCAAAAGCCTTGGGCCTGCTGGCTGAATGGAAGCAGGAGCCCCTCCTCCACTCATTACAATAGGGAGTGCAGCTCAAGCCAAGAAATACATGAGTGGCCTCTTCTCTCTAGTGGCAGATGCCCCTGGCTGAGGCCTCTGCAGATACAGAGGTCTAGTACACTTTCCTTGGGGTCTTGTGGTGGAACAGAGGTGCACAACTGGGAAGCCCTCTACCTGCCAGCATTTCACACACACACTAGTGGGTCAGATATACAGATGGGAGGAAGTTCCAGGGCTAGCCTCAAGTGGTGAAGGAACTCATATGGACTGATCTGATGGGAGAGTGTTGTGAGGTTCCTGTGATTAGGGAAGTCACTCACCTGTCCATGCAGAGAAACCACTATTGGACAAAAGCAGAAAGAGCCTGACCCAGGACCTTAACACTCTAGCAATTAGGCCCCTCCATTAGGAACAAGCTTCCCAGTTTGGAGAGCTTGCCCTGAACCTCATACCAGCATCTCCCCCTAGTAGGCGGAAAAGCAACCTCTGAGGCTCTCACAATCCGGCCACGATCTGTCTTGCTTCTCCCCCCACCTCAGTGGGAGTAGAGAGCAGGGTAACACCCTGGGAGCTACAGGGTCCCTCCTAAAGCTTGGGGCATTTGTGTGCCCCACCTGGGGGACCAGAGCTTACCAGTAAAGAAAAACAAAGATGGTTATCATATAATGGTAAAGGGAGGAAATCAACAAGAAGGCATACCAATCCAAAATATTTATGCACCTAACACAAGTGCACCCAGATTCATAAAGCAAAACCTACTAGATCTAAACAAAGTGATAAACAGCAGGACTGTAATAGCCAGGGACGTCAACACCACACTCACAGAACTGGACAGATCCTCCAAACAGAAAATAAACAAAGAAACACTGGACTTGAATGGAACACTAGAACAAATGGGCTTAACAAACATTTACAGAACATTCTACACAAAAACTACTGAATATATGGTCCTCTAATCAGCACATGGAACATTCTCTAAGATTGATCACTTTTTAGGCCCCAAAATGTGTCTCAGCAAATTTCAAAAACTAGAAATTATACAATGTATCTTCTCAGAGCACAGTGGAATAGAAGTAGAAATCAATTTCAACAGAAGCACTCAACTCTACACAAAGTCATAGAAATTAAACAACCTACTGCTGAATGATTATTGGGTCAGGGAGGAAATTAAGATGGAAATCAAAAGATTCCTCAAACTAAATGACAAAGGGGACACAAGTTATCAAAATCTGTGGGATTCTGCAAAAGCAATCCTAAGGGGAAAATTCATAGCCTTAAATGCCTACACAAAAAGACAGAAATATCACAAGTCAACAATCTAATGAATTGTCTCAAGGAATTAGAAAAGGAAGAGCAAACCAATCCCAAACCCAGGAGAAGAAATAACTAAGGACAGAGCAGAACTAAATGAAATCAGTAACAAAAGAATTATACAGAAGATTAATAAAACAAAAGTCAATTCTTTGAAAAGATAAACAAATTGATAGACTTCTCATTAGATTAACCAGAAACAGAAAGAAAGGACCCTAATAAGCTCAATCAGAAATGAAAAAGGAAATATACAACTGATACAACAGAAATACAAAATATCATTTCTGAATATTATGAAAATCTCTATGTACATAAACTTGAAAATGTTGAGGAAAAGGACAAATAACTGGAAAGACATAATCTCCCTCAATAATAAAAAAATAGAACTCCTGAACAGACCAGTATTGAGTAACAAAATTGAAGCAGCAATAAAAAATCTTCCAAAAAAAAAAGTCCCTGACCAGATGGTTTCACAGCTGAATTTTACCATATCTACAAAGAAGAATTGGTACCCATACTACAGAAATTATTTCATAACAATAAGAAGGAAGGAATCCTCCCAACTCATTCTACGAAGCCAGTGATACTAAAGCCAGGAAAGGACACAATAAAAAAAGAAAGTACAAACCAATATCCCTTATGAATATAAATGCAAAAGTTCTCATAAAATTCTAGCAAACCAAATTCAGATACACATCAAAAAATAATCCACCATCAATGTTATTTTTAAAAAAAAAATAATAATAATAATCCACCATGACCAAATGGGTTTCTTCCCAGGGATACAAGAATTCTTCATCATATGTAAATCCATGAATGTGATTCACCACATAAAAAAAGCAAAAACAAACACCATATGATCATCTCAATAGACACAGAAAAAGCATTTAACAAAATTCAGCACCCTTTTATAAGAACATTTAAGAAAATAGGCAGACATGGAACATACAAATACCTCAAAATTATAAATGCTATATGCAACAAACCCACACCCAGAGTCATACTGAATGGGGAAGAATTGAAAGCATTCCCACTCATAACTGGAGCTAGACAAGATTGCTCACTGTCACCACTTCTATTCAATATAGTGCTGGAAGTCCTAGCCAGAGCAATCAGGCAAGAGAAGGAAATCAAGAGTATCCAAATAGGACAAAAAGGGGTCAAGTTGTTACTCTTTGCTGATGAGCTGATCTTATATCTAGAAAATCCCACAGATTCCAACACGAGACTCCCGGAATTGATAAATAAATTCAGCAAAGTCTCAGGTTACAAAATCAATGTACACAAATTGGTAGCTTTTCTATAAACCAACAGTCAAGCTGAGAATCAAATCAAAGACTCAATACCTTTCACAATAGCAACAAAGAAAACAAAATACCTAGGAATATTTTTAACCAAGGAGGTGAATGACCTCTACAAGGAGAACTATGAATCACTAAGGAAGGAAATCATAGAGGATGTAAACAAATGGAAAAACATATCATGCTCATGGACAGGCAGAATCAACATTGGTAAAATGTCTATATCATCCATGGTGATTTACAGAGTCTATGCAATCCCCATTAAAATACCAATGCATTTTTCACAGATTCAGAAACAATAATTCTGTGCTTAGCATGGAAACAGAAAAGAGCCCAAATAGCCAAAGCAATCTTAAGCAAAAAGAACAAATCAGGAGGCATCACTTTACCAGATTTCAAGCTATACCAAAAGGCTATAATAACCAAAACAGCATTGTACAGGCACAAAAAGAGACACATAGACCAATGGATCAGAACAGAGAACACAGATATAAAATCACCCTCATATTGCCATCTGATGTTTGATAAAGCAGACAACAACATATTCTGGGGGAAAGAATCCTTATTTAATAAACAGTGCTGGGAAAATTGGATAGCCACATGCAGAAGATTGAAACAGGATCCTTACCTCTCACCACTCACATAAGTTAATTCAAGATAGATAGCAGACTTAAACCTAGGGCATGAAACTGTAACAATTCTAGAAGAAAATATTGGGAAAACTCTTATAGATATCAGCTTAGGCAAAGAATTTATGAAGAAGATCCCAAAGACAATCACAGAAACAACAAAAATTAACAAATGGGAGTTGATTAAATTTAAAAAGCTTATGCACAGCCAAGGAAACAATCAATAGAGCAAACAGACAACCTGCAGAATGGGAGAAAATATTTGCATGCTATACAGCCAATGAAGGGCTAATAACCAAAATTCACAAAGAACTCAAGCAAATCAGAAAGAAAAATTCAAACAAATTCATAAAAAAGTGGGCAAAGGACATGAACAGAAGCTTTTCAAAAGAAGACAGACTAATACTAATGGCCAATAAACATAAGAAAAAATGCTCAATGTCTCTAAATCACCAGGGAAATGCAAATCAAAACCATAATGAGATATCACCTAACTCCCGTGAGAGTGGCTCTTATCAAAAAGTCCCAAAACAACAGATTCTTGCCTTCATGTGGAGAAAAAGGAATGCTTATACACTGTTGGTGGGGCTGTGAACTAGTGCAACCTCTATGAAAAATAGTATGGAGATACCTTAAAGAACTAAAAATAGAACTACCATTAGATCCAACAATCCCACTATTGGCTATTTACCCACAGGAAAAAAGACATTTTATCAAAAAGACACTTACCCTCAATGTTTACTGCAGCACAATTCACAATCACAAAGATGTGGAAACAACCCAAGTACCCATCAATACATCAGTGGATTAATAAAATGTGGTATATGTATACCATGGAGTACTACTCAGCCATTTAAAAAAAATGGTGAACTAATACCTTTTGTAACAATCTAGGTGCAACTGGAAACCATTCTCCTAAGTGAAGTACCATAAGAATGGACAACCAAACACCATCTGTGCTCACTATTAAATTGGAACTAATCAAGCAACACTCACATGCACATATGGAAGTAAAACTCAACAGAAATCAAGCAGGTGGGAGAGGAGAGGAGAAGATGGGTAAAATCACACCTAATGGGTATAATGCACACTATCTGGTGATGGGCACACTTGTAACTTTGACTTAAACTGAACAAAAGCAACTCATGTAATAAATAAATTGTAAAAAAAAAAATGAAATTGTAAAAAAAACATTTGCACCCCCATAACATTCTGAAATTAAAAACAAAACAGTAGGTTATTAGTAGTCAAGTTTTGAGGCAGTCAAAAGTTATATGCAGATTTTTCACTGTGCAAGTTTCAGCACCCCTTACCCCCACAGAGTGTGTCACTTATATACTGTTTTCTTTTTCTGCACAGTTTTTACAAAGATGTGAGCCTCTCTCCCCTACCGCCCTGTCCTACACACACACACACACACACACACACACACACACAGTGTAAATAAATGGAATAGACTTTATCAAAGTTATGGGGGGAAGGGTTGAGACCAAAAAAGAGTAGATTGTAAAAGCAGTATTATCAAATTCAGCATTAGGTATTACATGCCCTACTCTCACACACGAATCAGAAATTTTGCTGGCTCTAAGCTTTGCTAGAATTACATGATGCAGTATATCTAAAGCAGAAGAATTGAGTGATATTTATGAGTGTGTTATGGGTATATTGAAATATCAGGTCATTCTCTAGAATTATCCCTTATTAAGTTAATGGAAACAAGGGCTACTGTGATTTCTCAGTCTTGAAGAATAGATGACATTTTAGGACCTTTCTATCCTTCAGCTTCTATGATTGTATGGGTAGTTATTACTGTTTGCTTAGAACTTTTCTCTAAGGCTCCCTAAAACAATGTATTTACATATGATATCTACTCAGCTCAAAACTTGCCGTAGTAAGCAGTTCATTTAAAATTTTGGGACCTGAGAGACTAAACAGGAAGTCAGAAGAGCCGTATGTTAAGGAACTGCTAAACCAACAAAGGATAATTTCAGAAGCTTCTCAGAGAACTCTGTACATACAATACCCATTTCAGCCTAATTTACAGTACCCATGGCAAGGGAGGAAAGGTCTCCAGACCCCTCTCTTTGGTATGGATAATGCCTCAACCTGATTCAAAAAGCAATATAAAGTTATACTGCACATAAAAACATAAACACACCAACTGCATAATCAAATTCAGTTACACATTAGTGATCCACACAATGTGCTGATGGGTTATTATTCTTGAAATGATCAGACAGATCGGAAGAAAGAGAAAATCCTTACAAAGAGCTCCACAGAGGAGCAGAACTTTGAATACAAGAAAGGATGGGCATATATTTTTAAAGAGAAGTAGAGGCGAAGAGTAGAAGTTTATGAGATGTTGGCGAAGAATGACAGGAATATTTACCTGACTGAAGCAGTATGCCCACCTGTGTGTTATTGACAATGAGGTCAGATAGCATGGATAGGTGCAAGTGGCTCATGAGGAATGTAAGAAGTTTAATTTCAAGCACATAGCTTAGGAGATAGGAGATGATCATTCTGGAACTTGGGGAAGATTCAATTCAAAATTGAAAAGGAAATAACTTAATTGTAAAAAGAAAGTTGTATTGTAAAGGCAGACTAGTGGAGTATGCAAGTGCCTCAGTAAGTCTGATGAATAATAAATGATACAAGATTATTACAGTTATGTGTATAACAATAATAGCTAAAGTTGATTAAGAGTGTATTGTGTGCCAGGCATAGTTAAAAGTAGCTTTACATGTATTAACTTATTTCCCTCTGCAATCCGTTTAGGTAGATATCATTATTTTACCCATTTTATAGATGAGGAAATTGAGACACAAAGTAGTGAAATCACATCCTCAAGTTTGCATAATAATTAAAAGAACTGAGATGTGAACCCACACACTCTGACTCTTGAGTCTGACCTCTTAGCTAATGTAAGTTACTGAAGGTGCCTCGGTATCCGAAGAGGGAAAAAAAGGGAAATCACAGACTTTACCAAGCAAGAACTATGAGAATTTAGGGGTCAAATGAGAGAAAGGAACTGAAGATGACTCCAAAGTTTTCAGTGTAAAGAACAGGAAAGATTGATAGTGTGTTTGATTACAATTTAAGTTTTTAAAGAGTATTAGTGACACAATAATAGAGAGAGGTGATGATGTATTTGCCAATCTATATATGAAGATCATTTCTTTTAATGTAAGAAATTTTCCACATTGAGAAAAAAATAGATTAGGAGTTGATTGTGCCTCTTAGTAGCTATATTTAAAGTATTGCAGCTATTTTTCATGTGAGATAATGCTTTGTATTTATGTAACACCTTTCTTCTAAGGAGCTCAAAGCATTTTACCACAATGCATTACCTTATTCATCCTCATAACATCCCCTTTTAAGAAAGGAAGTGTCAAGTACAATGACCACAATTTTACAGATGGGAACACTAAGACAAATGAAGCTAGTGACTTGCCAAGATCACAGACAACCCTGTAGCTAAACTAAGCATAAAACTTGTACTTTTTGAAATTCAAGATCCTTTCCAATCTCTTCTCAATGATAAATCTCAAATTTGTCTTAACTTTTGTCATTACTTCATATATAAATTAGCATGTTTAGAATCATTTTATAATCTAGTATCACCCAGTAGTGTGCATCCTGAATTTGGTAATTCCTAATTTAATAGATCTAGAAAGTGGTAAATATCAATGTTTCACTCTTTTAAAAAATCAAAACTTTATTCCTTCTCAATGAGGCATTTACTATGGCTAGTTCTAACCCTAAAGAAGTTTTAATACATATATTAATATAAATTCTGCAAGTCCTAAGAAAAATACTGTCTTTGTCTTGGAGAACCTTCATTATTTGGAAGCCCCAGATTATCAATAAATGATAAGGAAAGATAAGATCACACACACACACACACGCACACATGCATGCTGGTAATACAGCAAGAAATTAAGTGATCTCTTTAAAGGAACTTAAGTATTTCTCCCTGATAATAAGAGGCCAAACAATAATGACCTTAAGTCTTAGGACATTTTTTAAACTCAAAAATTATGTTACTACTCACTTTCATATTAACTAAGATTTCTATCTTATTTTTAAGTCACTTCAGTACAAATGCAATGCAAAATTAGTTGATAATTGTATATTTACATGTTCAGGTCTTAAAAAGAAAAAGAAAAAAGTGTCAACTTAATTTTTTAAAAAAAGCTAATAGAATATATTCATTTTTAGAATCCTTTAAAGAGTTCTTATGTACACTAGTGGGTGATGAACACAGTGTATGATACAAGGTGAACACCATCCAATAAGACAATCCAAGATCAAAGGCTCAATCATTGGATTACGCAATTTAAGGTAGCTATGCATTTTACTTTTCCTTTTTAAGTTGTACAAGCTCTGCCCTTAATATGTGCAAAGCCTTTTAGAAAATCTACCATAGGTTGAAAGGATATTTCAATTAAAAAATGAACTGGAATAGCTTTTTCAATGACAATCTGTGAAAAGAACAAAGGTGACGAAAAGCAAATGACACACAACGACGTGCCGAAAACTGTATCAAATCAAATTCATCATTATACCCAAAGTCAAAAGATTATTTGGGGAGCTAAGTTGCATTTCATGTTTATATCATTTTCTATAACAAGTATAAGGCCCCACAGATAAATAGCTCATATTTTTCTGTGCTATAAGACTGCTGTTAATAGTTATACTTAACATTCACGGACAACAGCCAACAATTTCCTAAATAAAAATAAAAATTCTAATAAGCAACGTGAGCTTTCTGAATGACTCAAATTATCATTATATGCTTTGGGTGTTATAAAATGCTAAACTCAATAGTCTCAACATTGACACTACAAAAAAGGTAGTTCTTTTAATAACACAAATGATACAATGTAAATTCACATATTTATTCAACAAATATTTGTTGAACACTTGCTGTGTGTAAAGTATTGTGGAGCACAGTGGGGATAAAGCAATAATAAACAAAAACAAGTCACTACTTTCTTGGTGTTCACACTGCAGAGAAGGAAGATAGAAAATAATTAATAAGTAATCAAATAATGATAATATATAATATGTCTAGTGGTGATAATGGCTAAGAAGAAAAGCACACTGCTAAGCAGGCAGAGTTTAGTTAGGGATGTAAATGAGCAGTAGAACAGTACATCCTTGTGTTGCTTAAGTGAAGTCAAATCTGGAAACTACCTAAGGAAACCTAGGTGATTCCAAAATAAGCTTGTAGTCTACCTTGCCCTATTAGAGAGTTCAGGGAAATGCAACATAGTTGAAAAAACACATTTATCTGTTTTGCCACATTGTTAGTTTCTGGGATTTCTTCCACATGAAGATGATAAGCATTGTGTCTTTTCATTCATTCTATAAAAATGTATTGAGGCCCATATATAAAGGCCATATATTCAAGAGTGTATATGTTGAATGAGCTCCGAATTTTGTCCCCAAGGAAACTGTACTCTCATGGGGAAAAGAGACACAAAAACTAATTTGAGCTACACAGGTGACATAAATGTTACCCCAAAACACAAGAAATTGAATAATTCATCTCATCTAAAGGATTCAAGAGAAGCTTCATAGAGAAAGTGGCATCTGAGTGGGACCATGGAGGATGAGAAGGATTTAAGCCAAAAGAACAGCACTAGCGGAGGCGGGTGTGTGAGAAAGGCTGCGTGACCCTCAGTGGACTGGAAGCATGGAAGTAGCTGGAGAAGGGGCTGAAAAAGTTTAAGTGGAAGACAGGTCCTGGAAGGACATGAATGAACAGATTTAAACTTTACCCTGTAGGTAATTGGGATCCATTGAATATTTTGAGCCAACAAAAAACGTTAACACAGTTGGGTTAGAAAGATGTTTGTGGCAGCAAGGTAGAGGAGGAATTGAAAAGGGAAAACAATTAAGTAAAAAAAGAATGTTAGCTCTTGCATGGGAAATGATGAGGGTGTAAACTGAGAAAGTGGAAATAGGAATTGAAAGGTTTTTACTTGGCAACCAACTTGGGAGGAGCATGGAGTAGTAGGAAAGTCTTTTTATACATGTAAAAAAATATTCCAAATCTGAAGTGGGAATAAGGGTGCACCTCAGTTTTTTTTTTTTTTTTTTCTGGAATCAAGTCAAATGAAAATATCCTGCTTGAAAAGTGAATATAGCTTTCCACTTGAAGATTATGTTGAGATCATAAAGGGTGTCCAACACCAGTAGGCTCTGTTTGGAATGAAAATATAAAGTCCTCAAGCCAATTGTTCCCTCAAAAATAAAAGATAATAAACTGCTGAAGTCAGTATATAATACAGAGCTTAATTATGTAGCACAATCTAAGAGTATTATCGGGGCACTAGTAATTAACATGAGCTCTTGAGTAATTGGTAGACACTATATTAACCAATCTTGGGTTCAATATCTTTGACTTTTTTGTTCATGGAAAAGGATGGAGAGTCAAATGACTTGATCAGTCTTTTCACTTGCCAAAAAGCAACCACTCACAGTCAAGAATCATTTCCTTTCTAGTTTCAAATCTTCAGAAAGAATAGGTACTTTTAACTTCCTATTAGAAGAGTTTCCTCAAAACTGATGATTTTCAATGTCAAAGAGTTCTCCTGGCTAAATTACTCCTGGTAACAACTTACTCTTTTATATCATTTTAAATAATTCCACTACCACCTTTTTAACTTTCAAATATTTGTAGAATCTTATAATATACTCTGTAGTCATTACTTGCCTACCTATATATTTGTCTACTTAAATCTTTACTTATAAATTAATCCTTTCCTTCTCTTAATCAGCGCAATTGCTTTCTCCTGGCCTAGCTCCAATTTTTCTTCAAATTATTGGTTCTGGGGTACCTAAAGTCTAACACAGTATTTTATGCTTAGATTATATCTGGATATTTCCTTTTTATTTATTTATCATATTGCCCAAGTGTGTGTAATTTGCTGTATACTATTGCCTCTTTCAAAACTTGGCCAGGGACAAATACACTTTGTGGCTTAAAGATAATCATAAGACTCCCAAATTTGATAAAGAAAAGACATCCATTTCCATACAGCACTTGTTCACTATTATGAATCATAAAAAATCTCACGATCTGCATTAGTAAAATAAGTTAGTTGAAATTGTTTGGTTTTGTTTTACTTTAATTTTCATTTTAACATCATATTTTTGTTCTTTGTCACTGTAAAAATTGATTGAACTGAATTATTTTATTTCCCAAAGTCTGTATCACCTGGTAGAAATGCATATGTTCCCAAAATTATTTTCTATGTTTCTCCTTTCATATTATATTCTGCCTAAATTAATGCATTCTATGTCTTTTTTACTGTTTATTATGGTTTTAAAAATAATAATATTTATCCAACTTAAAAAAAAATCTGAATCTATTGCCAGCACTAGCAATCTATGTAAAGATGAAAACAGTATTTTCAGAAGGAATTTTTTTTCTAAGTGACCTTTATTAAGATAGTAAAACTACCACACTTTCTTTTCTTTACGATTTTTTTTCCAACTCTGACTTCTAGGAATCTCATGTATTTTAACGCACATTTCTAAAATTTCTAGCCATTTGATAATAATAAATTTCAGACATCAGTAAGCCAACTGATGAAATTCAAATAAGCTCTGTAAATTAGTTAATAGTACTGTATTAACTGCTAATTTCCTGATTGTGATAGTATACTATGACTTTAGAAGATAATGTCCTTGTCCTTAGGAAATACATATGGAGGTATTTAGGGAGAAAGAGGTATTATACCGACAACTTATTTTCAGATGTTTCTAAATAAAATACACGCACACATACACATATGTAGAAAGACAGAGAAAGATGGACACAGGGATACAAAGAAAGAGAGAAGAGACAGAATGATTAAGCAAATGCAGTAAAATGTTAACTTTTAGGAAACGTGGGTGAGGTTATATGAGAATGCTTTGTACTAATTTCTGTAACTTTTCTGCAAGTCAGAAACTATTACTATTTCAAAATAAAAAGTTTTTTAAAATAGTAGTTTGCATTTGACTGGTAATGTATCATTTATAAAATGCTTTCACATATACAGTATCCCAATAAAACCTTCTCAAAGCATTTTTTTCTTTATTAAAAAAAAAAAAAAAAAACCCAGACCCAAAGATTGTCAGAACTGAGAATTAAATTCTTCTAAATTGAAGTTCATGGTTATACATACAATTCTGCTTGTCCTTTTTTTTTTTTATTTTTAATTATTATAGGCACATAATGGTAGTATATCTTTATAGGGTACATGTGATGTTTTGATACAGGCCTACAATGTGAATTAATCAAACCAGGGTAATTTGGGTAGCCATTACCACAGGCATTTATCATTTCTTTGTGTTAGGAACATTCCAATTGTGCTCTTTTAGTTATTTTAAAGTATACCCTGTGAGATGTGCAACGTTTGGGGGATGGTCACGCTTGAAGCTCTGCCTCGAGGCAGGAGGGGGGGTATGGGCAATATACGTAACCGTAATATTTGTACCCCCATAATATGCTGAAATAAAAATAAATAAATAAATACAAAAAAAGAAATAAAGTATACCCTAACTTATTATTGATTATGGTCATTTTTTTGCACTATCAAATATGAACATATTCTATCTATCTACTGTATTTTTGTACCCATTAACCATCCCCATTTTATCCCACCTCCCCACTACCTTTCCAGTCTCTAGTATCCATCATTCTACTCTCCATCTCCATGAGATCAATTGTTTTTAATATTTAGCTCCCACATATGAGTGAGAACATGCGAGATTTTTCTTTCTGTGCTTGGTTTGTTTCACTTAACATAATGTTTTCCAGTTCCATCCATGTTGTTGCAAATAGCAGGAATTCATTTTTTGTGGCTACATAATATTCCATTGTGTATCTATACCACAATTTCTTTTTTTTTTAATTTTTTTTTATTTCATCATATTATGGGGGTACAAATATTACGGTTATGTATGTTGTCCATGCCCCCCTCCCCCCTCGAGGCAGAGCCTCAAGCATGACCATCCCCCAAACGTTGCACATCTCACTCATTATGTTTGTATATACCCATCCCCTTCTCCCCCCTCCCACCCGCCGGACACCTGACAAATGTTATTCCTACATGTCCACTTAGGTGTTGATCCGTTAATACCAATTTGCTGGTGAGTACATGTGGTGCTTGTTTTTCCATTCTTGAGATACTTCACTTAGTAGAATGGGTTCCAGCTGTATCCAGGAA
>CAUYPO010005371.1:0-20715 GCA_963574435.1 Cheirogaleus major
AAGAAACAATGGTGATATAGCACTTCTTGTATTTTCCTGGATACAGCTGGAACCCATTCTACTAAGTGAAGTATCTCAAGAATGGAAAAACAAGCACCACCTGTACACACCAGCAAATTGGTATTAACAGATCAACACCTAAGTGGACATATAGGAATAACATTTGTCGAGTGTTGGGCAGGTGGGAGGGGGGAGGAGGGGATGAGTATATACAAACATAATGAGTGAGATGTGCAACGTTTGGGAGATGGTCACGCTTGAAGCTCTGCCTCGAGGGGGGAGGGGGGCATGGGCAATATACGTAACCTTAATGTTTGTACCCCCATAATATGCTGAAATAAAATAAATAAATAAATAAATAATTTTAAATAGCAAAAATAAAATAAAATAGTTTACTAACTGCCAGAATTTAGCCCCTGTCCATACAAGAAAAGGGCTCAACCATCTGTCTCTTGAGTAATGTTTTTCAAGACCAATGAAAGCAAGGCACTGACACACGCTGATAAGGAACTTGCCTATAAAGAAATCAGTCTTATCCAGATCTCACTGCCTCCAGCCAGGATATACTCCCCCAACACATACACATACACACTGACCTTACCCTGACATTTTCCTCATCATAATCTCATTTTAATGCTAAAAGTCACTCAGGGTGGAGATTTAACATGCTAATGAGAGTTGTGACGCAGGAAGAAGCATGTAATAACATTGTGCAGGCACGAAGTAATCTCTAGCTTTACATGCTTACACGTTACCCCTTTCCCACCTACACCTCTTTAAAATGCTCCTCTTGGGGATCCAGCCTGAGTACTCTTTTCTTTGTGCTGTCTCCCTTGTGCTCGGGCATCAGCCCCAAAAAAGCCTTGTCTGTGAGTCCCCTTGTTGATTTCCATTGCATGGAGAGCCCAAGGGCCCTCCCAGTGACAGTGGGACTGTCAGAAACACCAGACTGTCAGTTGTGTGTATGTCATTCTTACGTTTATTTCCACAACAAGCGTGAGCTAATGTGTGTGGCCAATCCTGTCAATGCTGTACCAGTGAAACAAGGTTCTTTGGAGGCACAGATTAGAGCCACAGAGAGGCCACACCATGGCAGGTTGATGCTCAGTCTCTTTCTCACCTGTCTCCTCCAAGGGAATGATTACCGGCATGGGAACACAAGGAGGGGGTCTGGTCAGAGGGAAGTCACCAAAACCAAAAAAACAACAGAAACACAGGCAAATGGTGAAGCTCTCAGTGGAGTTCAAGGCAAGAGAGCATACTGAGCCAGGGAAGATTTTCAACTACGTCTGTGACTTTAAGGGGTTCTCATTCAGGAGGCAGAAAAGAAGAGGAGATGACACCATTCTCCAGTCCCTTAGGCTCCCTTAGCTTCCCCCATTTTACCAGCAATAAAGTAATGAGAGAAGGAAAACACCCCAGCAATACCAGACCCACCCCAACTTCAGCTAGGGGCTGCCTTCTCCAGGGGCTTTCCATGCAGTAGTAGTTCATTTAACCTCCTGACAGCTCCAGGTGAGTGCTACTGCCATTCCCATTCATCCAGAACAGGAAACGGGCACAGGAAAGTTATGGAATTGGCCCAAGGTCAATAGCTAGTATGTGGCCGAAGCAGCATGTGAACCCATTGAGTTTGGCTTCAGAGCCACAGTCTCCATTCCTTCAGGAGCTTCCTCTTGACACTGTGAAAGGCCATCAAAGGATTCTTGTCCCTCCTCAATTTGTTTTGCACACTGAACACAGCATCAGTGTCTTTATGTGGTTCTGTGTGGGGTGGGAGGAAAGCTGGATGACTCAGCCTTGCCTGTCACTCAAGAAAGGGAGTGTGAGACCTGGGTCTCTCATACAGGCATCTCTGCCTCAATTTTTGCAGTTGTTATGTGAGACTGCGTGGGGCAGCCAGTGTGGGGAAAGCCACATATCCTCATAATGGTCATTTTATTTCCTCGGGAGGACAGCACTATAAAAAATTACAAAGCCCTGTCCTCACTATTATCCCCCCCAACAGCTGGTAATACTCCATGTCCTACTTCTAGACTACAACCATGTGGGCCACCTGAATGTTAACAATTTAGTTGTGTTAATTCAGAGACTTGGATGGTAATATGGCTTGAGAATATGATTACTCACACCCAAAATTTCTGCAAACGAACACCCCATTTATGTAAAGTGCATATTATAAAAGGAGTGATGCAGAGTTATGGCCAAGGCTGGATGCAGAGATCAAGGAAGAGCAGAGAATCTTACCTGGGGCTGAGTTCTCTTGTGGTTTTCACTAGGCGATTGGATCTTGAGGTCAAAGTTCCTGATTATTGCCCAGTGGACCTGTAGAAATGCAATGAACACTGTTAAAATATTTTGGTAACTTCTCCCACAGGACAAGCTTCAATGGACAGATTTTGAATGAGCCAGGGAATAGCTCTGAGTCCAAGATAGCTGAGTATGCAGGGAACAGATATGGACATCGTACCCAAACATAGGTAACATCTACTTCCTCTTCCAGCACCTTCTACTCACTCACTGTATTCAGCCCTGAACCAGGAGTAATCCAGGAGGTGGCAGCCAATGTTCAGACTTCACCATTCCATCTGGTACCAACGTTCTGAGATCCATTGTGAGTCACCATGACTCCTCTTGGTACTCAACCAATCAGTTTCTTTTGACTTCACTGGGAGCCTTCTGAAGGACTGATGCAAGGGGCTTGCCTTGTTTTGGTTAACTCATAGCTCTCTCAGGGCAGAAAAGCAGCTACGTGGGCGGTGTTCCTTTAAAACATCAAAAGGGCAGAAAACTGCTACTTCTTTGGGCAAAGGATAAATAAGAGTTGGGGAAAATGATAGAAACCCTGAAAACTAGAGTGGAAAAGCTGGAGAGGGATAGTTGGGGAATAAAGACTTTGAAAGTTCTCACATACATGCGTTGAGCAGTAGGTATGCTCAGAAAATTAGAAAGAATACCCTACGCTTCCTACATTTTCACCTCTGGCTAATTTTTAAGATCAATACAAGCAGAAAGCGTTGTTTAAGGCAGAGTTGTAAAAGGTCTGACTAAGCATTAGAGGAGTGCCCCAACACAGAGTAAAACTGTAAACAGCAGGAGAGTATTTTTTCTCTGCATTTTCTTTTTTCCTTCTTCTGTCCTTTCTTTTCTATCTAAGCATTTAAGAAATCTCTGCCAAATCACTAGCTGACTATTAAGCTAAAAGAGCAGAGACTTTGGAAACCACACATAACAATGAAAACAGTCTTTACAAAGAATAGTTTGGAAAGTCACTATACAAACAAATGCAATTCACATCAACAAGCAACAAAAATCACTGGGAAGGGGAAGAACCTGATTTCCAGAGTAGCCATATTATAATATTCAAAATTTCCCATTTTCAACAAAAAATTAGGCAAGCAAATAAGAAAGTATGGCCCATTCACAGGAAAAAAAGAAATGAACACTCATTTGACATATTGTTTCACTCTGTTTTCTTTACTGATTGTTATATTACCATATTTACTCAGGGTGCTAGAAAGGGTCTCTTATAAACTAATTTTTGGGGCTTAACTTAGGCCTGCTTCTAAAGGGCCACCCTTATCCAGAGGAGGGCAATCAGCAACACTTTATTTCACTTTAGATGGATTTCATATGATTTCTATTCTAGATGTTTGTTTACTTGCTGGGGTTACCTCTGCTACAAAGGAGGGTCCATTATCACTCTGTATGGAGGAGGGGAGCCTATGAGCCTCTTGAGGACCTGCAGGATCATTGAGTCTACCAAGTCCAATCTTAGAGAAATGGTTCACCAGGCTCCCACTGAGGGTCTACTTGAAGAAGTCCATGGCTGACCACAGACATTGTGCAGCAGATCCAGGTGCAGATGGTGGGAAGCAAAGATTCCTTCAATGGGCACTGCCTTTGGCACTGCCATCAGGCGCTAAACACTATGCATGAGTTTGCCTCTTTGAGGTCTCCACGTAGGTTGGAAACAAAGAAGTGAGAGAGACCCTGTGAAGTGCTTCTAACAGCTCACACCTTGTTGAAATTATCAGAAACAAAAACCATCATACCAGAGTAAAGAGGTGTCCTATGGAAGAAGAGGACCCAAGCCCCCAGTGGAGGGGCTGGCCTTTCAGCAATCTAAAGTATCTGTTTAAAAAATGGAAAAATGAAAATGTTGATATTTTTGCTAATGTTTCTTTGATTATTTGTTTTGTCTATAGGATGGATAAACAGCTCCTTGTGAGGATTCCCCTGGGCTATTGTCTCTTATGTTGATCTGTCTTGCTGCTGGGTTTGTCATCTTAAACCTTGTTGTGTGCTGTATATGATTTCTGAATTTGCAGAAGCTTGTCTCTTGGATCACCTACAGAGTGCGACTAATAGCTCTGCCCTAAGAGGTCCCACGTTTCCTGCTAGCCCAGCCCCATATCAGACGTTGTATACAAGGTGACAGTCCATTTTGCTTTGTCAATTCTCACTGCTATAGTTATAACTTATTACTTTTTTTCACCTGGTAATCTGTTGTTGTAAATATACTGCCAAAGCTTTGCAATCACGTAAATAAGTATAAATCTTCCATCTAAAATGTCACTGCAATTCAGCAGGAAGTAGTTCGAGGACTATGTCACCCCTTCTCCCACAGATACGGAAGGGTAAAATTGACAGGGGGGAATATGTAACAGAGTAGTCACCCCTCCTCCCATGGATATGGAAGGATAATATTGACAGTAAGGAATATGTAACAGAAGGAATGGCCTGAGGGGGTAAAAAAACCTGCAAAAATATTTTCTGTCTCTTTAAAACATCCCCCACTCTTTATTGGGAACTGGAACCTACATCCCTGCCTCAGGCCTGTGGTCAGGAGGGGCAGGGTAATGTCTTTTGTTCTTTGTGTTACAGGAGATGGCTAAGTCCCACCCTGACCAGGCAGGCAGAGGTCCTGGAGGTCCAGGTGGACCTCCCAGGTGGGAGGGATTGTCCTAGGTGGAGATAGGACTATCAGAATCATCAGCTGTAGTTGAACAGCAATTGCCTGAAGCTGAATGGCCTCCCTTTAAAAGCTCTATATTTCTGCTTATTATTGGGATGATAGCATTTCAGACAGGAGTCCCTTCTTCATTTCTCAGCAAATTAATGAAACTCCTCTTTCCTTTTCCTCAAAAAAAAAAAAGAAAGAAAGAAAGAAAAGAAATGAATAGAAACTGTCTCTCAAGAAGACCATATGCTGGAATTACTAGACAAAGACTATAAATCAATTGTCTTAAGTATGTTAAAGGAGATTGTGAACAAAGAGACTAAAGGAAATCAGTAGAAGAATCCCATATCGAATAGAGAATGTCAAAAAAGAGATAGAAATTATAAAAAAGAAGCAAATAGTCATTCTGGAGAGGTAAAGTATAATAACAGAAATGAAAAAAATTACTATAGAGGCTGAACAACACATTTGAGCATGCAGAAGAAAGAATCCATGAACCTGAAATTAAGTCAATGGAAATTACCAGTCTGAGGATCAGAAAGGAAACAACAACAACAACAAAAAGCATCAAAATTAATAGAGCTTAAGAGACCTGTAGGAAACTATCAAGTGTACCAACATATGTATAATGGGACTCCCAGAAACAGAAGAGAGAGAGATGGGGCAGAAACAATATTTGAAGGACTAATGAGAGAAAATTTTCCCCAAATGGTAAAAGACATAAATCTACCCATTGAAGAAATACAATAAACTCCAAGAAGGATAAACACAGAAATAAACTCTGAGTACATAGTAATGAAACTGTCAAAATCTAAACTCAAAGACAGAATATTGAAAGCAGCAATACACAAGTGATTCCTCCTATACAAGTGATCATTAATAAGATTAAGAAGTGAGTTACTGCTTTATGGATATGGAGTTTCTTTTTGAGGTGAGGACAATGTTCTAAAAATGCCTGTGTTAATGGTTGTGCATATCTCTGAATATACTAGAAACCATTCAATTGTATAATTAAAAAGGGTGAATTCTGTGTATGTGAATTAAACTTCAATAAAGCTGTTAATAAGAAGGATGGAGAGAGATATGCCATGATAACACTAGCCACAATAAACTGAGGGTAGTTATATTAACTTCAGACAAAGAAGACTTTAGAACAAACAAAATGATTGTGGATGAAGAGGAACATTACATAACAACAAAGGGACCAATTCTACAAGAAAACATAACAATTCTTAATGTTTATGCATTGCACAACAAACTATCAATATGTGAAAAAAAACCTGATAGAACTGCAAGGAGAAATAGATAAATGCTCTATTATGCTTAGAGACTTTAATATCCTTCTGTCAATAATTGAAAAATGTGTCAGGCAGAATATCATTAAAGTATAGTTGAACTGAAGATCCCTATTAATCAACTAGATTTTGTTGACATTTATAAAATATTTCATTCAACAACAGCAGAATGCACATACTTCTTAAGTTCACATGGAATATTCAAGAAGATAAACAAGCACATCTTAATAGTTAAAAGACTACATTTGGAATGTGTTTGAACAAGTAACCTGTAAGTTTTCCAGCCATGAAGGAATTGCTTAATACTTTAGCCATTGATTCTTCTCTTCTGATTTAAAAAACCTTTTTGGAGCAGCACAGGATTTATTAAATGACTGTGCCCATCAACAACTCCTTCAGGAGAGGCAGTGAAGTACATAGGTAAGATTGCAAGTTTAAACCTGGCTGCCTGTGTTCAAATCTTAACATTGCCACTTTCTCAGTTTCCAAACTTAGAATTGTTGGGACAATTAATCAATATGTGTAAAACTCATTGAATAGCATATGGCACATACTAAGCATAAAATAAATGTTCATTAATATCAGTGGTAGCAGTGGCACTAGGGAATATTGCTACCTGAAGAATAAAACAGTTTCCCCAGGTTTTTTTGGTCAGTTGATGAACTCTACGTTGTGCAACTATAAATAGTCACAAATTTTCACAATAAATAAGTAAGTTCTAGGACACAGAGGTACTGGCAAGAAGTTTGAGCCATTGAGAATATCAAACACTGATAGTGGGAGTGTAAATTGGGACAATCACTTCTAAAAACTGATAATATATACTAAAGTTCAACACTTGCTTGCCCTATGATTCTGGATACCCTAGTTCCTGCACAACCCTTGTCTTATGCCTCTTCATGTCCATTACAACTAAATTTTAGAATGACCTAAGGCATACTTATTAATTTTATTTGGTAATAGGTACCTAACACCCTCTTAATATAACATGCTATGGCTGCACATGGTTTGTGTTTGCATTTGCTGCAGTGAGTAATAAACCCAACCTGTTCAACTACAGGTGTATTTCTGGTGGGCTTTGGCTGAAGTTAATTCAGCAAAATTGTGCAAGTTCTTGGCAAAGAGGAAATATCTGACACTTGTATAATCAGTATGCTACTACAGTAAATTCAGTTAAAGAGTCCTACATTGGAGATAAAGTTATTTGTTACAGTGCTAATGCACATTCAAACTTGGAATAAAGCAGCAGAGTAAACAGAAGCTTCTTAAAAATTTAGAAACCAATGAAGTAGAATTGTACTTAGAATTGGTTATAATAATGATAATTGTCTCCAAATACTCTATTATATTCAACCAGTTGAAACTGACACTGTAGTAATTAAAATTTACAAAAATACATATGCATGTATTTATATATTTAAAGTAACTGATCTACAAAACTTCTGTGACAAAGCTGATGCTGAACATGAAAAATAATGATGACTCTACATGACTGCACTAAAGCTTTCTCTTACTGCTGTCCTGTGGATCTGATTTTAAGAATGCTTGAGCTTTTGAAGGACTGAGGTATAAATCATCCAACTGTCCTATAGGTGTTAGTGATTTTTTTTTGTAAATGAGTCCTTTAAATTTTGGTTTTAGTTTGTACAAAATCAGTTGAAGGCCTTTAATGAAAAAATTCAACAAACCTTGAGCTAAAAATCTTCAGGTTTTGAAGCTTTTGGAGAATTACAATTATTGATTGAAGTTTGCCGAGAGGATTATATTAACATTTATCCTTAGAAAGCAATGGAGGAACTGAACAAATTGAACCAGAGAGCTCAGATAGCATACAATATATAATTCTGAAATCAGATGATTATACTTGCAAACATCTAACATATGTTAAGAATCTTTTATATTGGTCTTATTTTAATTAGATGCATTTATAAAATAGTATGAGAGGAAATTTACAAGATTTAAGAATATGCAGCTGGATCTCATTTAGTGAAGCATTTAAAAGTTTTAAAAATGTCTATTATTGTATGCAGATATATTATTCTTTATAAATAATTTTATTTTGGAAAAATTTATAAAGAATCCTATTGTGAAGATTTAAACACAAAACCAACAGATTAGTCATTACAAAAATATTTCAAAATTGATTTAATTTTAATTAATTTTGATACCTTCTTCTAGTCTGAAAATGTCCCAAGTTGGACAATAGAGCATTTGGTCACATCAGGTGCCATAATTTATTGACCCAATTCTATGTTGTTGCACCTTAAGCTTGTATCCTATACATTGGTTACTTCATTAATTCAGTTTTATAGGATAATGTTCTATAAGTGGAACTTCTTGTTAAAAAATTTCTAATGGGAACTTGGTCCATTTGAAAAACTCTTTTAGTAAACTCTTTTTAGTGTTGCTTTCTTAATAGCCTAATTAGTGGCCTAGTCCCCTTTCTCAGCTGGTGTCTTTGGAACCGTCAATGCCAATGCCAATATTATTTCCACCTTACTCACTTTCCTTGAGGAATGAAGCAACAGGCTCCCATCTATCTATCCACCCCTGCTTCTGTCAGTATCCAAGTGGATGAGCCATAGCACCCTCTGACCTCTCTGTTCACTGAGTCCACACTAGCTAACAATCATATGCAGACTTAACTTTCCCCAATGTTTCATTTCTTTTTTTTCCCATAAATAAACTTTATTTTTTTAAGTTTTTAAATTTTTTTATTTCAGAATGCTACAGGGGTACAAATGTTTTGGTTACATGGATTGCTTTTGTACTGCTTGAGACAAAGTTATAAGTGTGCCCATCTCCCAGATAGTGTACATTGTACCCGTTATGTATGATTTTCCCCCTCCCCCTCCTCCCCCTCCCATCTGTTTGATTTCTGTTGAGTTTTATTTCCTATTGTGCACATGAGTGCTGTTTTTTTTTGAGACAGAGTCTCACTGCGTTTCCCGGGCTAGAGTGCCGTGGCGTCAGCCTAGCTCACAGCAACCACAAACTCCTGGGCTCAAGCAATCCTCCTGCCTCAGCCTCCTGAGTAGCTGGGACTACAGGCATGTGCCACCATGCCAGGCTAATTTTTTATATATATATTTTTTAGTTGTCCAGCTAATTTCTTTCTATTTTTAGTAGAGACGGGGTCTTGCTCTTGCTCAGGCTGGTCTCGAAATCCTGGGCTCAAACGATTCACCCACCTGGGCCTCCTAGAGTGCTAGGATTACAGGTGTGAGCCACCACGTCCGACCCCCATGTCTCATTTCTAACTCCACACTCTTACCTCTCATTCTTCTGCTTTGCAAATATCATCAACTCTCAAAATTCTCAACTCTTAAAAGCCCAAGACCAATAAGGCCCAAATATCCACCTATTCACCTTTATCCAAGCGAGTGGACTGGACAAAATAAAGAAAAACATAGAATTTAGCTATCTAGAGTCACAATGAGGGCCACACATCTCAGATGGGCACTCAATAAACCTACTCTAATTCCCTAGTAAATATGATTGTTCACAATCTGAGACTATCCATACCACAGAGCTATAACACTTCTATTTTATGTTTAAATTTTACAACTATTTTATGTTCATTCATGATAAATTAGAAAATACAGATAAGCAGACCTTGCTTCTCACTTTCTGAAAAAATAAAGGCCATTAGACATAAGCTCCTTTGTCACCATCCTGACACCTGTTCCAGGTTTCTCTGTCTACCCTGCTGTAACCATGGAGGGATATCCAAGCCCTTACCCAAGACCAACCCCCCGACTGTGCACATGGCCTTCATGAGGACTTCACTCCTATAACAGCATCCAACATTAATAGCTTCTCTTCCTCCTACACCAATAATTTTTCCTCTTTCTGATAAATCAAAATAAAAACATAGTCTAGAATCTCCTATTTTAAAAAATATAGAATACAAAATTATATAAATAAAACTTGCTATGGTTTAAATGGATTCCCTCCAAAATTCATGGTTTGGAATCTTAATCCCTGATACAACAGTGTTGGGAAGTATGGCCTTCTGGCAGCCATTTGTTTAGGTCATGAGGGCTCTGCCCTAGGATGGATTAATGCTGTTAAAAAAAAAAGAGCTTGTGGGAGTGGGTTTGCCCTCTTTCACTCTTCTACCAAAAGAGGGCACAACCATTCATCTTCTCTTGCCCTTCCACTTTCTGCCATGTGAGAACTCTGCAAAAAGGCCCTCACTGGACCAGATGCCAGCATCTTGGTCTTGGACTTGCCAGCCTACAGAACTGTGAGAAATAAATTTCTGTCCTTTATAAATTACCCAGTCTGTGGTATTCTGTTATAGCAGCACAAAACAGACTAAGACAAACCTACTTTTAATCTTGTCTGGCCTTCAGTCTCATTTCTTTGTGCTGCAGTGACTTCAAAAGCTGACAAGACAAGCATAAAGAGAGATAACTATAGATCAATTCCATTCACAGAGATGCAACAATCCCAAATAAAAAGGGCAAACACATTCCACAGTGCATTCCATATCATAACCAAATGGGTACTATTCCCATAAACTAAGAATGGCACAATATTAGAAAAATGACTCATATTTTTCTACATATTAAGAGCTTATAGGAAAAAGTGAAGATGTTGAGGATACTAAAAATCATTTGAAAGCCATCATCCATCATTTACAAAAAACCTACAGCATAATACAGATGAACATTTCTTTACCAAAACCATCAAAGATATTTCAAAGTAATTTTCAGTATCACGTGTATCTAATAAAACAAGAACCAGATAATTGGATAAGGGATATAAGCAGTTTTTGTTGTATTTCAAGATGCTGTTTTTGATTGTTGTTTATTTTATTGAGACAGTTTCACTTTGTCACCCCAGCTACAGTGCAGTAGTGTCATCATAGCTCACTGCAACCTCAAACTCCTGGACTCAAGCGATCCTCCTGCCTTAGCCTGCCAAGTAGCTGGGACTACAGGCCCAGGCCATTGCACTTGGCTAATTTTTCTATTTTTAGTAGAGATGGGGTCTTTTTTTTTCTCCAAGAGGCAGAGCATTTCACACTGAGAGACGGGGTCTCGCTCTTGCTCATGCTGGTCTCAAACTCCTGAGCTCAAGCAATCCTCCCACCTCCACTTCCCAGAGTGCTAGGATTACAGGCGTGAGCTACCACACTTGGCCAAGATGCTGATTTTTTTTTTAATACTGTAACATTTCTGAAATTAAGAAGGCAATGATAAGCTATATGTACTTTAAATTTCCATTATTAAGTTAATGGTGTGCCTTAAAAATGGATGGAAGTCCTAAGAAATGAGGACTTTCTGTTGTAAAGGGTAATTAGTGTGGATTAGGGGCACATACTGGATTTTTTTTTGATTCTAAGATCCTCTTTTAAGGTTCTGAAATCATACTATTTTTATTATATATGTCAAACTTGACATATATTTGACAATAATGACAGATGTCTATTTTGAAGTTTCAAAGGTAACCTATAGAATAATAAACAAACAGTGGGTAGAACATGGAAGTATTTAGAAAAGACAATGCCAAAAAGATTCTCATGCTGGATTATTTATTTTTCTTCTGGCCCTTCAAAGCCAGGCTGTGTAGTGTAATGGAAAACACCTCTGACTAGGGGTCCGAAGTTCTACTGCAGGCTTGGCCAGGAATTAGCTGTGTGCCCATTACTGCATTTCAGGTCCTCGTGACTTCTGAACTGATTGTCTGCAGGACCTCGCACCTCTGCCTTATCCTTAGAAGTTTCAGTAGATTCCTTAAACACCTCCGCAATCCTCCAAAATGTATTTGTGACCTCGTGTGGTGGCCATAAGGACCACTTCTTATAGGGAATTTTTATAGTAGCTACTAACATTCTTCCCTTTACAAAGGGGACAAACCAACCTGGCCTGGAAACCTCTACGCCTGCCACCAAGACTCTGTCCTCAATGCACCAGATTATATTCTTCAGAGCTCTGCTTTGCTACACACGACAATGCACGTTGCAGAACCACAAGCTTCCTTGATGATGCTTGTATTTGTTGCATATAATACAATGTGGCACTTCTACAGCAAATAAATTAATTATAAGGACATAACTACTTTACAAAATCCAAAAAACCAAAGCAACAAACATGTTTCACGAGGACAGAAACGAGGATAGCTCAAGAGTAAGTGTTGTAAATAAATGTTTTCTGTAAAGAAATGGCAGTAATGAGAAGTAGCAGAAAATCACAGAGTTTTGGGGTCTAGTTCCAAATTCCAAAATTATCAGGAAAAATACCTGAAATACTCAACTAAGGTGAGGTGACAAGTATCAAACCAAGTAGCTATGGCCTGGGAACTCAGTGACACATCGAACAGAAAGATGGGTGTGCAGTGGGCAGGTGTCAGAGAAAAGGAGTCAATCAGTGACTACTGCCATTTTTCACGACTGCATATCAACCCACATTTACAGATGTCACTTAGTGAGAGAAAATGTCCCAATATTTCCCTCATGTATTACAGAATATTTACTTTTTCTCATAGTTTGGTTATCTTAAATCATGCTGTAATAAATACCTTCCACATCGAAGTTTTATTTGCCTTTTTTTACCCTTAGGCTAGATTTGTTGGCATACCATTCCTAAACTTAATGTAGGACCATTTAAAAGTCTCTTCCATTCCTCTGGAATATGCTTTGGTACATTGCAATGTAAGAATTTTCTATGTTCTACTTCATTAAATATTTTTGTAGAAATTTGTTAATAAATATTAATTTTGTTAATGAATAGATTTATTATACCAATTAATAAATGGACACAAAGCTGAAAACAGGTTTAATAATTTTTTTTTTGAGTCAGAGTCTTGCTCTCTCGCTCTGGGCTAGAGTACCGTGGCATCATCAAAGTTCACTGCATCCTCAAACTCCAGGGCTCAAGTGATCATCCTGCCTCAGCCTCCCAAGTAGCTGGGACTACAGGCATCTACCACCACACCCGCCTAATTTATTCTATTTTTGGTAGAGACTGGGCCTTTCTCTTGCTGAGGCTGGTCACAAAAGGTTTCCTAATTTTTAATGTTTTAATAATTTTTCGTGGATTTTTAAATCTAATCTTAATATTAGAACTACAATACACCAGCATTATTTTTTTTTACTTAACGAAATTGCCCTGCTGTTTTTCAGAAACAACATTTTTTAGGCATTAAGTAGAAATACTCCTTAACCCAGTTTTTATGGCTTAGTAAAGAAAGGAAGAGATATTTACAACGAGAAGAAGAAAGTTGATGAATATGGTTAGCGGTGGATTTTGAGTGTGAAAACAAATTCTGCAGAGGTTGTTCTGAACCGCCTCCACCTGTGTGCAAGCCCAGAGACATTAGCTCATCTCCAGCCAATATGGCAGGACATGCATCTGAGAACGAAGAGGCAAATGGCAAGCAGATGCCTATGGGGGAAAGAGTGAGAGCGAGAGTGATGACAGAACTAGTACCAAGATGATGTAAAATTCCTTGCATTGTAGATACTAAAAGAAAAAAAAGATTGAGCTATGTCCTGGATGGACCTGGAAGTCACTGACAGGCAAATACCATATAATCTCACTTACATGTGAAATCTAAAATGTTTGACCTCCTGAAAGCAGCGAATAGAATATTGGTTGCCACGGGCTGGTGTGGGGAGAGTGTTAGGGAGATGGTGATCAAAGGATACAAAATTTCGGTTAGACAGGAGAAAAAGTTCAAGAGATCTATTGTTCAGCATGGTGACTACAGTTAATGACAACCTAAGGTACTCTTGAAAATTGCTAGGGGAGTAGACTTGAGTATTTTAACCACAAAAAAAGACAAGTATGTGAGGTAATACAATGTTAATTAGCTTGAATGAGCCATTTCACACCGTCTGTGTGTTTCAAAACATCATGTTGTACATGATAAAAATATACATATTTATTTGTCAATTACCAAATTGATTCATGAAAACACCAAGCTATTTCTCACTGTGTCTTATAGTCTATACCCACCTCTCCCTCTTCCTGACTCTGTGAACGAACCCGCAAGGGATGCGGGCTTCAATGTTGCCTGCTGCACAGAAAGCCAGTTCCTGAGGCAGGGAGGATTGTTAAGGAGGAAAGGATTCATTTAAATGGATACTTCAACTGGGAGGGGGAGGTTATGAATGGCCTCAAATCTACCTCTCTGATCCCAACAGGGTCTGGGGGTTTTCTGCAGCTAAAATGAATAATGCATGAGGGGTACAAACATCATTGTATGTTTGGGGTGGAGTGCAGGGCATGCAAGCACACGAGAAATCATGCTAGTACATACATCCCATGATCAGAAAATGGTGGATAAGTCCCTCCTAGGGAGAGGATTTTAGTATTATAATAAGCTAGGGGTTAATATCGGTGGTTCTTTCAGCCTTGCGCACAGGCTCAGTGGGTCTCTGGACTTGGTCTGTGGTGGAGTATTCTTATCTCATCTCCAGACAAACAGGTGTGTGAGGCTTCCTAGGAGTTTTTGCTGCTCCTGGGAAAGAAAGGCAGAAAAGAATGCATCAGTGTAACACAACTAGTTACAAAATTCTGGTCAGCAAATCTTACCAAGAGTTCTTTGTCTGTTTTCTGCCCATTTTGAGACTTAGCTGCTAAACTACCTGGGCTGACATAAATCTCACTGTCAAGGTCACTTAGAGCTGCCAGCCCTAGCCATAATGTGAACATCAAAAACTCATTTCAAAGATGAGGGAACTAAAAATATTATTGAAAAACATTTTGTTGCTTATGGATCCAGTTACAACTCCTTTATTGCGGTCAGTTGCTGAGTACACCCTTCAAATCTCAGCTTTCTTCACAATATTTGTGAGTGTGTGTATGTGTGTGTGTGTGTGTGTATCGTAAAAGACTTTTGTTGTTGTTTTTTTTTTTTTTCAGGAGATTATGGTGGTATAATTCTTTGGTGGCTTGCTGCTCTACACTCTCCTCAGCCATTTAATGTACTGCCGGCCTGAAATTCCATGTGTGGCCTTGACGGCTCTGAGCCTCACAGGGCCTCAGAGGCCTGGCCATGATCTCCCCTGCTGTCACCAGACATGTGCCCTGCCCATGGGGAAAGTCTCCCCACCCAGCTAGTTTCCACACCGGCTGCAATAGCTGCCTGGTCCTCAAGCAAAGGGGCTTCAGGTCTCTGCCTGCGCCAACCCAGGCAAACACATCAGTCACATCCCAGCATAGGAACAAGGGAACAGGTACTTCACCCTCTGGTCAGTGAAAAGCCTCCCTCCCACAGCCCCTGCTGCTTCCCTTTGCTCCTGAGCACAGCCCCCTGTGCCTTGCATGTCCTGCCCTGTCCTCTTCCCCAGGCTGCCACTCACTACATGTGAGTAATGAACTGCTGCCAATCCCATCCGCCTGCTGTTGGGTGATATGTGCTCAACACTCTTATGTCATTTGGGGTGGGGGATCCCTCCTTCACCAATGGGGTGAATGGCAGGTGATGAGAACATGCTGTGACTCCAACTTTGTCCTAGCTGCAGGGATGCTGAGATCAATACTTCCAGCACTCTTCTGTCCAGAGGGTCACTGGCTTTGAGTGAGGTTAACAGAAGTCGCTTGTGGTTCAGGAGACTAGGAAGGAAGGGCACTGGGTCCCTTCAACTCATTTACCTGGAGAAGCATTTCTGGAATTCTGCCAACGAGAGGCACTATTTTAATACCTCCTTAAGCTCATCTCAAGCACTCATTATGTGTCAGGCATGAATTCATCACGGATGGCTTCTTAAATTTTTCAGAACAGTAGCCATATATTAAAGATCTGGATTTATATTCCTCCTTATTACTCGTGCTATGAGCGCCACATTTCTTGGACTTATGAACAACTTCTCCAACACCATGCTTTTCCCAAAACATCAGTTTTGGCCAATAACTCTTTCTGGCAACTAAGGTTTCAATATGAGCTCAGGTCTGTGTAATCTCCCAGTCTTAACGTCACCCAGAAACACCTGCCCTCAAACAGTGCTAGGGTGGCCTGTTGGAAACTGAGTTGTCCACTATGTGGAGACTGAAGCATGCAAGGTTGGAGGGCTGTCCTACAGAATATAGCTCAAGTTCTGGACCCCCACACCATGAAGAGAGAAATTATCTAAAAAGGAAGGAACTCCGGACATGACATCTTCAATGTTGAAAGGTATCCTGATCCTCAACCCACCTCAGGGTCGGTTCTTAAACTATGACTTTTCACTAGGATGAACGGTTAGTTTAGAGGGAACGCAATGCATGTCTCTCCAACATGGGAAGAGAGAAGAGCCTTTGGTCCTTAGAAGGCCAAGTACAACATAACTATCACTTGTAGGCTTTTCTCAGATTAACGGTGGAAGAGATGTGCTGTGCTGCACGATCTCACCATCGCCCCAGTGTCTGAGAGCCCCTGCATGGAATGAATGGTGGGATGAGCAGAGTACCTGTCCAGAGTAACCCAAGAAGGCCGTGTCAACAAACACACATCAAACAGAAAGGAGTGCAATTACAGATTCTATTTTAATGGCTCAAATATGGGAGGAGTTTTTTATTCTAATTTAATTTATTATCAAAATTCTGGGCAGGAATAAGCAGCAAAGTCACATAACTTTTTGGCAAAGGGCAACTCCACCCTGCTGTGGCTTATGTCAGCATCCACACCCACTGTGCCAGGTCCACATCATGTCTGGGCCTCCCCAGTTGTCGACTGATCAGAAAGTACAGCACGTTTTTGGAGACCTGGTTGCGTGTGGAGGATTTGCCTGACTTCTTCTTGATGCTCAGAGCAGGCTCCTTGGCAGTGACTTTAGAAGGTTCTTGCTCCATGACTGGTCGACTCCACACAACCTCAGGAAGACAGCACAACCAAGAAATCCTGAAAAACATGATGATGAAATCCAGATGATAAGTGCACACAGGGGTCTAGTCCTCACTGCCCATGCCACCCTCTGACTCACACACACACACACACACACACACACACACACACACTTGCTACCAGCAGTAGTCATAAGAGATAGCTTTGGGGCACTCTCTGATTTGAAATACCAAGGCTGTCATTTCCTTCATTCTGTCATACACATGGGTCTGTGTCTAGAATCTTGATTCTGTTTCACTGGCACAATTCCTGTTTCAATTGCTAAATGTGTAGATACTCGCTAATTTTTACTGACTGATTGACTAACTGACAAACTGAGTGATGGACCCCTCACGCTGTTTGGTAACTGCCTGTTCCCTGGGCTGTATTCCCCTTCATTAGAAGTTTGGTACAGGCAGGACCTTGCGTGCCTTGCTCCCTGCGTCTGCCCACAACAGAGCTAGGGGAAGCAACAACAAGCATTTCAAGAGGGAAGAGATCTGACATCAGGAACTAAGTGCTGACTAATCTGTTTAAGGTCTGGAGGAGCGATGGTCAAAGGCCATGGGTGCCATGGAGACATCAGGACAGTGCAGGAAGCTGTGCCAAGGCCAGATCTGTCCTGAGTCCTCACAACTGCAGGCTGACACAGGAAGAGGGAATCAGAATCAGCTCAAGACTCCCTCCCCCTGCAGGCCTGTGCTCTTACCCACATCTCTGAAGAGCATCTCTGTATTAGTTGGAACAAATGACAGTCACATATCCCCCAATTATCTAAAAGGGTTGGAGTTTATCAGGTAGATTAGTTAGGTAATGGCAGAAAAACATGCTATATTACCTTGGTATGTCAGGATATCGTACCTCTCAGAGCGCTCAGGTCTCTACCAAAGAGAGATCTGGACCAGAGGGTGAGGAGTGAGAATAGCTCCTTCTCTCCTCACCTTGCTCTCTTGCCCCGTGTCCCAGCACCTGATTGGTTAGCAGCGAGAGGAGTCATGGTGACTACGGTAACTCACAATGGCCCTTGGAACCTTGGGATCACACACACACTCACTTGCCAGTTGCAAATACTGGCCACATCACCTTGGTTACTTCCTGTTCAGGCCTGAATACAGTGGGTGGGCGTTGCTGGGAGAAGCAGCAGCTGTTACCCACGCATGGGCACCAACCGCACGTCCACTTCTGGGAAGAACACTCAGGTATCTTGGCCTCAGAGCTTCTCCCTGACTTGTGCCAAACCCCTTCATTAACATTTCCCCTGAGTGAGGAGCTCACAGTACCCATCCCATCCCAACAGGTGCCCTGGCCAATGCTCAGCAATTTTGGCCTCAAGTTCCAATCAGGAACTTAGTCCCAGCTAGAATTTTCTACTGACTTCTTAATCTCTGCATGAAGCCTTGGCCATGACTCTGCAATTAATACTTTTATAATCTGCAATTCATGTAAATGAGGTGTTCATCTGCAAAGACTTGGGGTGTGAGTAGTCATGCTACTGAAGCCACGTTACGGTCCCAGTCTCTGAGCTAAACAACTAAGTTGTTAACATTCAAGGTGGCCCACGTCGGCATTGTGTAGAGGTAGGACATGGAGTTTTCCAGGCTGTCAGAGGTGTAATGGTGGGGACAGGGCTCTCTATTTTTTATAGTGCTGTTCTCCTGAGGAACTGACATGACCATTATATGAGGAGATGTGGCTTCCCCACACTGGCTGCCTCACTCAGTCTCGCGTGACTCCAGTCAGAATTGAGGCACTGATGCCCATAACAGGGGCCCAGGTCTCACTCTGCCTTTCTGCAGTGACAGGGGAGGGTCAGTCAGCCAGGTTTCCTCCTACCCCACATGGAGCCGGGTTAAGACACTGAGGCCGTTCAGTGTCCAAAACAGTTGGGGGAGGGGGGACAGGAACATACTGGTGTATTTTATTAACAAAAGAGTGTGGAAAATTGTCTTTCTTTCAGGGATTGCCTTCCTGGAAACCGAAGATGATCAGCTAGGAAATAGGCCAGGAAAAGTTGGTTGAAATAAGTTAAATGCATAAAAAATTGTATACCGTTCTATTGACCAGAGAGTATAATAGAAATAAATGTCCCATTCACATTGGCCACCAATATTATGAAACACCTAAAAATATAATGAATTCAAATATAAGGAAATACACAATCACCTTTATATTAGCTTATCGTTTGAAAACTCAAATGATCAAAAAAATACTAATTCTTTGTGGAACAGAAGATCAGTTTTTGAAATGGTGTCCATTTTCCTGTAAATCAATCAATCCATTCAGTGCCATTTCAGTATAAATCACAACACAATTTTGAGTGTGTGTGGAACTGTAAGGCCAGAGAAAATTATATTGAGGATCCCCTGTGACGGCTTATCTGAGAGGGGGAGCTTGTCACAGTGGACACCAAAACTCACTGCATAGGACCAGCCACTGACACAGGAATGGATCACCATGTCAGGGGACCAAGAGAGACTCTCGGAATATACTCCCTTATGTGCGGGAACCAGAGGCATGGTGACGCTGGCATTCGAATCAGATATTGCTCACAGCAGACTCTTATGACTGCGTGTGAGTGTGTAAGTGTGTGACTGTGAGTGTTTGGCCAGTGCAAGCGTGGAGGGGCTTCCTGGGCTGCTTGGTGTTGCTCGGTCAGGTGATGCTGACTCCGTCAAGTCTCACAGGCTGTCTCTGCTGTGCCGTCTTCCTGAAGCCACCCGGGAGTCAAGCAGTCATGCCGAGAGGACACTCTGAGGCCGGTCCCCGCACATCCACAGCGAGCATCAGGAGGAAGGCAGATGAGTACTTAAAGCCCCACCTGGCCGGTCAAACCGTGCTGGGCATGTTGCTCGGTAGACAGCTGGGGAGGCACAGCCACGAAGCTGACCTGATGGACTGGCTGTGGACGCTGACGCAGGCAACGCCACGCTGGAGCTGGCCTTTGCCCAAACACCATGCAGTTTGCCCACATCTGTCCCCTGTGGATTATGAAAAATCCAGGAAAATGGTGTGGATCAACAAATCCTTCCCCTGACGGAACCATTAAAATGCAAGCTCTGTTTTCACTTCTTTCTGTTAGATGTGGTGTTTTTCTTGTGGCTTCTTTAACTCTGTCCCTTCTCCGTGCTACCCCAAGGCCAGAAGCGCATGAACTCTGGCTGCTCACCGTTGAGAGGGTGTTTCCTAATGCTGCAGAGCCTGGGTGGGGGGGTTGGAGTCACGGGGCCTGTTTAGAGAAGTTGGAAGGTCTGCTGAGTGTGCAAGTGGAAGTGCCCGTCACCCCCAAAGTACTAGGGGGATGAGGCTTCAAGGAGGCCACTGGCAGGTCTTGGTTTGTGTCCCCTAAAGTCTGGGGGGAGAGAGTGGAATGGAGTGGAAATCACAAACAAATTTAAAATGGGGTGGCAGGGAGTGGGGAGGCGTTCTCTCAGGAGATCTGCATGGAAGGCAAATGTCAGGGAACTGCAGGGGCTTGAGGCCCAGTGACGAGGTCCACAGAACAGCCATGGCAGCCCCCAGCAAGGAAGTAAAAGTCAGGATTAAACAGCTGCTAACCTCCATCCAGGTAGGGAGACGTTTCCTGACTCTGACCTCTTGTCCCTCCCCTTGTTCAGCAGATGTGGGGGACAAGGAGTTTCACAA